>BSBM01001175.1:1530000-1712629 GCA_027924585.1 Larix kaempferi | reverse complement strand
CTCTTATATCATCCCTTTAGCTACTATGATCATAAACCAATCAAATTAACTATTGAAGAACGTAGAAGATATGGACCTCTTCCTTTTAAATTCAACCCCATTTGGATTGAATCCTCAGAAGGGGTGAATATGATAAGGAAGATCTGGTACCAAAGAGTTATGTGATCTCTTGTTTTTATATTGAAGACCAAGTTGAAAAAGGTTAACAACTTTTTAAAAAGTTGGTATAAGAAGTCATATACGAAACCATGAATCTAAAGGAAAATGGTTTAGGCCAGTTAGAAGCTCTTCATCAAAAAATTGAAACAAAAGAAATAGAAGTTGATCTGTTAATATAAGAGAAGCAACTTAGTTAAAAAATATAAAAAGCCTTCAGAAATGAAGAGGAGTATTGGAGGATTAAATCTAGAAGTATTTGGCTAAAATTAGGGGACACCAACACATGTTTCTTTCATAAACAAGCTAAATCTAGGCAATAGAAGAACAATGTGAAGCAAATACAAGCATCTAATGGAGAAAAAATAATAGAGATAGAAGACATTAAGAAGGAATCCTATTGGCATTTTCAATCTCTCCTCTCAATAGAAAAGAACGAAGAAATCCCTCAAATGACGAACTTTCTTAAGGAAATACCAAATCTAAAAACAGAAGAAGCTAATGAAGCACTCTTAGTGTAAATTATGGAGTGAGAGATTCTTGAGGCTATTTGGGGATATGGACCTGACAAGGATCCTAGACTTAACGGTTTCTCCATCTCCTTCTTTAGATATTTCTGGGATCTGGTCAAGCCGGATATACATAGGAGGCTTGAATGGTCCAGGACTAAATGTGTTGTTGGGGGGACCAACTCCTCCTTTCTATCCATTATACCAAAAGAATAAAATCCTTCCTCTTTTTCTAGATTTAGGCCAATCTCTCTTTGTAACTCCACGTATAAAATTTTGACGAAAATTGTTGCTAGTAGGCTAAAGGCTCATCTCCCTCGAATCATTTATGAAAATCAAGGAGGTTTTTTTAAGAAATGTCAGATCATCAACAACATCCTCCTTTTCCAATAAGTTATCCACTCAAGTAAAAGAATTAGGAAAGAAAGTGGGATTGTAATCAAACTGGATACATGACTAATGCTTTTTACCAATTACGTGACTTCTTTTTATTTGTTGTTTTGAATAAATTCATATCTCTGGTCATTTTGTCCAAATGGATTAAATCTTGTATAGGAGAACCTTGGATATTTCCCCTTGGTTAATGAAATACCAACATGATTTTTCAAAAGTAGCTCTGGACTTCGTCAAGGATGTCCTCTATTTCCCCTCCTTTATGTGATAATGATCGATGCTCTAAGTAGGAAATTAGGGGCAGAGTGAAGATCGGGAAATCTCCTTGGAATTATGATAGTTAGAGAAACAAAGGAAATGAATCATTCATAATTCACGGACAACATCGTTTTGCTAGGAGGGGGCCTGTCAGATAATTGCAACACGATATAATTTTTTTTGGATAGTTATCTTAAAATTTTAGGAGGAGTAGTGAACAAGGGGAAGTGTTGCATCTATGGTTGGAACATGACTACAAGAAGACTTAGAATTATTGCCTCAAATATTCAGTTCAAATGGCCTGTTGAGTGGAGTTCCTTCAATTATTTGGGAATTTCAATTTTCCAAGGAAAACCCAAGTCAATAGTCTACCAAAAAAAAATGAAAAAATAAAAAAATGAATGGAAAGTTGGGGAAAAAAATGGTTAAACCCAACATGAAGGATTATCCTCCTAAAATCGGTTCTCACAACCCTTCCTTTATATCAAAGTTTTTCTCTCCTAGCCCCGACACATGAGTGCTTCAACATATCTCTTCTCTTTTTAGAAAATTTTTATGGCAAGGGGAGGATCCAACACTAAGAGATTCCACTTGATCAAATGGGGGACCGTTCTAGCCCCTTTAGACCAAGGAGATCTTGCAATAAGAGATCCTATTTTAATGAACAAGACTCTAGGGGATAAAATTCTTTGGCGAGTGGTCTCTAGGATAGAAGCATGTTGCAAAGTTTGGATAGAAGCATAAACCCTATTCCCTACCCTCCCATTTGGAATCTTTGTAAGTCTGCTCTCTCAATTGTCCAAGATCATCTCTCATGGGTTCTAGGAAATGGAACAACAATAAAACTTTGGATAGATAGCATTATGGGAAGTGACCCCATGTCCACAATTAGGGAACTCTTACAGTTGAAGAAGTGGATGGAAAATAATGGTATAAATTTTCTATATGATATTTCTCAATGGGATTCTCAGGTATTTGGGGAAAACTGGAAAGTGGACGCCCTCCCTTAAAATTTGATTGATCTATGGCATCTTTTAATTGCTCAACTGAAAGGAGAGACTCCCACAAAGGATAAATTTTGATAGAAGAGGTTGGGGCCCAAAAGGGGGTGAATACACAATGAATGAAGGATACAATATCCAATTGAGATCGAGGCATTCTCTCCCAAGAGCACCAATTTGGAGGGAGACTTGTCATTAGAGAAAATTTGAGGTTAAGAATGGGCCTCAAAACAATAATATTGTACAACAAAAATCAACAATAGGATTCAAGATGATGATGTCAACCATAGGGGATAAATCACCATTTTTTGGGTAAAAAGATAAAATGGTGAAAAAGTGAAAAAGTGAAAAAACTACTTTTTTCAACTCATATTTTCAATTTATCTCCATGTATATTCACTTAAATTTCGAGCGAGAGCACTCATTGGATGGGGAATTCAATTCCACACCCAACAAGTACCCACACGACATACTTTTGATGGTTGAATAAGTTGGACCATAATTTAGTATGGTTAAATAAGTTCAACAATCGTTTACCATAGTTTAATATTGTTTGACCATGGTTGACTTTCATGAACCATGGATGACTTTGGTTAACTATGATTGACTTTAGTTAGTTTACTTTAATTAGCCATTATTTGATCATCTTTTAAAAGGAAAAAATAACACTTTAATATTGACATTTTAATTCACTAAAGCTATAAATATTTAGGAATGATAAATTTTTAAAAACTTTTAATCATAAAAGTAAAATTATAAATATATAGGAATGATAAGTTTCTAAAAACTTTTAAGTATAAAAGTAAGGAAAGTAAGTAATTCTCTTTTTTAAGTTTAATAAATCAAAAATTGATTTTAAGAAACTTAATAATTATCAATTTAGAAATTTGCATTTAAATATATTTTATTTTGTCAATAATAACATTTAGCTCAATGATAGCTTTGAGGGGTAGCTTAGTTGGTTGGATCTTTGTGGATCAAGACGACACAAGATCGAGATCCGGGGTTCACTTTTCTGGGTCCTTCGGGGTTAGGCACCGAAGTCATGTCGATAAAGGTGAGGTCTCTTTGAATAGGCCCCTTGACTTGAATCCGTGAACTTAGTGAGCTCTAGGACCATGAACCACATGGAAAAAAGTAGCCCCTTGACTTGGATAATTTAAGAGTCCTATATATAAAAGGTGTGGGTGTGGGGATCAAAACGGGAAGAGGTAGTGGAAAGATTGTGGCATGAATCTGAGGTAGGTAGTCATACAATTTATTGACCAAAGTTTTTTTTTTTTTTCGTTTATTGCAAAAATTACTTTGCTGTCTTCGTATACCACGTCAATGCACAAAAGTTGACACGGAGGGAGCATTTCAGGTACCTCTGCGGCTGAGGGAATTGCATATCATTGGTAATGGTATTAGTCTGCCAAAGATTCCAGAGTCCATAGCGCAGCTGAAGCACCTGGAGAAAATCATCATCAATGGTAACGTTGGTAGTAGTCTGGAAACATTCCCAGATGAGTTCTGTGAGCTGCGGTCCTTGAAGCACTTGGAATTAAAAAATTGTATAGTGATGAAGTCGCTGCCAGATTCATTTGGGAACTTGACCAACCTCCAATATGTTGCCATGTCTGGGTGCAACCGTTTGGAAATACTCCCAAATTCCTTCGGGAAATTGACCAAGCTGCAGCATATTGACTTGGGTTGCTCCAGGAAATTGAAGATGCTCCCAAATTCTTTCGGGAATTTAATGCAACTTCGACATCTGTGTTTAACTAATTGTGTGAAGTTGACCATCTCGGAGGAAACACTGGGAAAGATCATCTCACTTCAACGGTTAGACCTCTTACGTTGTGAAAATATTAAAGTAGTGCCTCCCCAGCTTATAGAACAACTGTTCTTGCGAGAACTGTACTTGAGTTACGGCTTCAAAAAATTACCAAGGTCTATTGGAAACCTATGTAATTTGAAAATTTTTATTTTAGAAAGTTCTTGCTTGGAAATGGTGCCACCTTCGTTTGGTTCTCTAAAGAGCTTGGAGGAATTGAAGTTAGACCGTTGCCCCTGGAAATGTTTGCCCGATTCCATTGGAATATTGACTCACTTAAAAAAGTTGGTCATCTCAAGAATGAACAATCTTGAGCTGCTAGAGTTAAAAGAATGCCCGTCAAGAGAACTAACATGCAAAAATGTTGGAGGGGAGTTTGATTCGAGAGGGCTAGGAGCGTTGAGTAAACTGGACGCTTCTGAGGTATCTTATTCTAACGTTGCTTTTCCCAACCTTCAGGATCTCAGAATCCAATATTGTGATAGTCTGGTGGAGGTTGGAGCATTGCCAAACAACACTAACAGATCTAAGGATAGGTAGTTGTAATAGATTGAGGAAAATAGGAGGGCTTTGTACTCTTTCAAAGCTTGAAACATTATACATTAACTACTGCAAGGAGCTGGAGGAGCTGCCAACTCTTGAAACATTGGTCTCATTGGAGGTCTTGACACTCGGATGTACAAAGCTGAAGCCAATACGGGGGTCGTCGCAGCATCTGGATACTTACAATTCCGACGAATCTTCAAATTAGCGTGTTCTAATTAAAACCAAGTGTATGGTCCTTTTGACACTCGTACTGAGTACTCTAAATTTTGTTTTGTTTGTTGTTATACAATATTCTGTGGCAAGCACGATGCCTGCTTCCGTCAATCATTTCATTCGCAGAATGTTCTGTGAAATATTTGGGTCCATTTATCTGATATAACTGGTTAGTGTAATAATTTGAAATTAGTAGCGGAGAATGTTTTGTTAAAATTTTGTCATTACTTTGATATAACTGGTTAGTGTAATGAGTGTAGTGATTTGAAATTAGAAGCCGAGGGTATTAAAACCAGCGATGAGGCTTTATGGCTTAACCAAGGGAAGTTCAGGTTATTTTAAATTAAAAAAATAGATTTTGAGTTGAAAAAAAAAAATCATTAATTAAATATTTTATTTTGAATTTTTAAATAAACAAAAAAACATCGACATATACAATTCCACCAGCAAAAGTTAAACCACCACCACCATTATGTTTTGAATCATTTTAATGTTTGATTATATATTTTATCTTAACTATTTTTTCTATGCATGCATTTATTTAAGCTTGTTCTTATCTCTTAACCAACATCCCTCCTTGCCCTAAGACCTTTTATATCCATTCTTATATATATATATATTTTTACAAACGAAAAATAAAATTTATTTAATATTAATTTTATAAATTACTAAATTTTCTTTGTAAATATTATTATTATTTATTATGTGTTTTTATCATTATTAAATTAACAATTGACCCATTGTTTAATTGGTCGAGTTTTGATAAATAAATTTAATAATGAAATTAATAATTGATGCATTGTTTAATTGGTGGGAGTTATGATAAGTAAATTTGGATGACAAAAAAATAAAGATGATGAAGGTTTTAAGTTTTATATTTTTTTTTGGTTCCCATCAATTTTACTATTATTTTTATACAAATTTATTTACTATATTTTTATTCGAATTAATTTAATTTAATAAAATAATATTATTTATGATTTTATTAATATTTTTATTTGTAATTATAAAAAAGCAAAATATTTTGAATTTTAATGATTGAAACAAAAAAACTCACATAAAATAAATAAAAGAGAATCAAAATATTACATTTGCAACAATAGAAAAATATTTATTAATATTATGAATAAAATGCAATGTTCATTTGCCTGTGGGGTAGTTTAAGTGGTTCTGTGAAAGTTGTGAAATTGGTTGTGAATAGCAACTTATGTGTTCATTGTAGCTTGGATGGTTTTCTACATAGGTTCAGTGTCTAAGCATGTAGAAATAGACCAAAAGTTAATTTCCTAGACATTAACTTTATTGTTCAAAAGTTAAAGTAACTTTCGCTTTATGGTGAGTGAAAATGACCTAAGTTCTGATAAAGTGCAAAAATATCATAACCATTGGTCTTGAGACCCCAAGATTTAATCTTGGCCATCCATCTAGGAAAATGAAGCCTTAGATTCAATTTTCATTTATAAAAAGGAAAAATGAGTTCTAGGAGAGAAATAGACAAAGTGAAGAGAGAGCAAGAGATATGAAGAAGAGAGGAGGAGAAGAGCAGTGAGAGAAGGCGCTAATCCCAAGGAGGAAAGAGGGTACGAATCCAAAGAATTCTATAGCCCTTAAATACACATAATTATGGTCTATAAAACCGAGAAAGCTCGACTAGAATTTCAAGGTCCGTACAACTGCGAAAGTGGCATGCTTTTAGAGGATCGTACAACAGATTAGTGGCACAAAAATCGAGGTACCATACAACATGGTTTAGGGTGACATAAATTGAGGAACTGATTAGTATTAACAGTTTGTACATGGTCATGCAGGATATACAACAAGTTCGTCATGAATTTCAAGGAGCTAGGCACGATTTTTCAAGAAAGTACAAGTGCATTTAATGTTTTTCATTCACAGTTGTAACACTCTTTTCTATAAGCTCATTAATAAAAATTCTCTTTCTTGAACTGGTTTTCCCTCTAAGATTTTTCCAAGGGTAATTTACCCCAAAAATTCTTGTGTCAAATTTATGTGTTTGGATGTTCTATGTTGTTGCATTTTTTCTATTTAAACTCATTGTGTTTCAATTTATAAATTTTAGATTTGAATGCATCTACAGTTTATGCATTAATCTTAGAGAATAATTTATTGGGTACTGAAATCAATGTTGGGTTTGAGAAAATTTTTACATGGTATCAGAGCTTTGAATAGAGAAAATAAGCATTTAACACAAGGGGCGGCAAGAGTATTGTTCATTTATTTCACCTAGTAGTGTGAGCTTGAGTTGTTCATTGGTTAGTGAAGTATGTCTTTGACATTTGGCTTTCAGTTTGAGCATAGGTTGGAGGGTGCATCGAATTTCATTTCATGGAAGGAGAGGATCAATTTGCTATTGGAGGAATGTGAGTTATGGGAAATAATTGAGAAAGTTGTCATCATTCATACTGGTCCTGATCCTTTGGTTGAATATAATAAAATAATGTTAAGGAAAAGTGAATCATTCTTGTTGTAGTGAAATCCCATAGTATGCCTCATGTGATCGTTAAAAGGAATGCCTTTGACATGTGGGTAGCTTTGACAAAGTTGTACCAAAGAAACAATCAAAACAAGAAACTAGTTTTGAGGGAAAATTTGAAATACTAATATGACCATGAATGACAATGTCATATCATACCTTACCAAGATCTCATAGGTACATGATCAATTGGGCGATGTTGGAGAGAAATTAGAGGATGTAGAGTTGGTTAGGACTGCTTTGAATGGTTTCTCAAAACCATGGCAAGACTTTGTTCATGTTGTCGTTGCCAAGGAAACCATGCCTACATTGTCAATCCAAACCATATCAAATATGATAACCAGTTCTAAACGCTAATTATTCTTAATCAAAGTTAACTAGTAAATAAGGTGTTAATTACGACACTTAGTGCACAAATGAAGACACTTATCACAAATCCAACTGTTTAACAAATAACCATCGATTATAAATCACAATGGCTTAACAACAACTAATTACATGCAAATAAGGAATAATTACCAAAATTACAATAATTAATCATGGTAATTACGAAAGAGAGCCCACAAGACTACTTAACTAGTTTCCCAATATAAGCAACTAGTCCTTCACAAAATCAACTTGTAACCATTCCATTAAACCCAAAAGAAATACTACAAGAATTAACAACATATTTAAGTGTTCACCTACAACCAATTAAATTTTTATCTGTCTATCATTCCAATTGCACATAACGTGATATTTTCCATCAATTCCAATGAAACTAGTTAACATTCACCATAAGGAATTGAGTCTAAATAATTGAACCAAAATGAAATGCATCCATAAGTAAATGATACAAGCTAATAAGTATCCACCTACATCAAAATAAAATGTTAGAAATAGAGAACATGGTTGTAGTATTCCATTTTTATGAAAATAGAGATTTCAATCCACAACTAGTTATCAATTTTCACTGCAATGTACCTAGTTTCCAATTTAACTTTCCAAATGAAAAATAAAAAGAAATATATGAATACTATAGCTCATGGAAATTGTAGCAGGAGTCACCTACATTCATATGGATGTACCTTTCCACCCATATTCATTCCATTAAATAATTCACAAAACTAGCTAATTCTACTTGTCTGAATTGACTAGTAATTCTATGAATCACTAGAATAATTAAATCCACAGGTCATAGAATCATTCAAATTCCATTCAAATTCTAAATAGATTTTTTTATCAATCATAAAATAGGTATATATCATTCTAACATTTCTTCAAACACTTCATATGCAAAGCCACAAATGTACTCAAAACAATTCCATTGAAGGAGCTAGAAATTGTAAATTGATCTAGAATTTCGGTAGACATTTCCCCAAAAATATAAATAATATTTGCCATCAAATTCTCACACAAATTTCAACTGTATTTATAAGAAATAGGCATAAAAAGAACACCCAGTAATTTTTACAAAAACTTCATGTGCCAAGTCTTCAAACTATGCAAAACAATCCAATCAAAGAACTAGTTTTCAAATAAAAGGTAGAAGCATCAAAGAGAAGTGTATTAATCCATTCCGACGATACTGTACCATCAAAATACACATTATATAATGAAGATGGGAATAAATATAATTTCTGTAGTAGAGGTTCCAAATAATATTTTCCTCAAACAATTTGTCCACAAAATCCCAAAAACTAGTTTACAATTCCTTCACAAAATTTACTTGTTTAAATAGATTGAATTCCATGAGAAGTTTATTCCAAAAATAGCTCATACATTTCATCAAAAAAATCATGTGAATCCATAAATAAATCATTTTAGAGCCAAATAAATTAAATAAACATGATATAAAGCACTTAGCTTTGCCAAATACGCAACCAAAATCGCCTGTGCCACATTCCACCCAGTCGTAGACACAATGCAAGCAAAAACTCACTTTGTAATGGTCACCCTCGAGATGGAACCATGATTCCACAATAAAGAGAACAGTCAACTACAAATTATCTCAAGAAACCATTCCAACCACATCCAATGGAAAGTGTGGCCTTTACTTCCACTCCAGGGGAATTTAGTGGCTACAAGAGAACAATCCAATCACAACCCAGTGGAAAGTAGTGATTCCAATCCAGGGAAATTCCAGTGGATCCAGGGAAATTCCAGTGGATCCAAGGAAAACTCAAATCCAAGGCATTGGACCTCACCCCTGCTACCAAACCAATATCTCTAGAGAAAATACACAACTCTTTCCAACCTCAAATCCAATGGTAGTGTACCTCACCCCTACTACCAATCCAAGATCTTGAGAGGCAATTCCAAGACATACACCAATGGCTCCAGAGTAACTCAGCTTGGCACAGGTTCCACAAGGGCGTGATGACTAGCAAGGACCTCATACCAAGAGCAATAAAATCGAACCACAATTTCCAAACACAACACATGAGCAACAACATGAACCACACACAAGTGTGTCTAGCCAATACAAGCAAATCGAATTCCTTCATGAGAAATTCGAATTGGGAGAGAGAGAGACACACAAGGGATGAGTTACATTCCAAAAATAACAAATAGGAGTTACACATCATGAGGCTACATGAAGAGACACACTAACCCAACTCAAGAGGGCACACTAGGGGGGCGAGAGAGAGAGAGAGAGTCTAACACTATTAAAAAATAATCTCAAAATAAATGAAACCAAGGAGTAACATAACATGTGAGGGTACACACCTAAGACGGTCCACCAATTCCACAATAAGGGTGTATAGCATTAACATAGACACAAACATAAAGGTAACACTTTTCCCACAACCCCTTGCTTGTAACATCATGGTTCCTCATACTCTCTTATGTGGCATCAGTTGATATCAGTTGTTTTATTTTATTAATTAATAATAATAATAATGTGCAAACCATAGTATTGGAACCTCATGCCATAATGTCAGAACATCAAAATAATAATAACATGTCTAGGGGATAAACCAGAGGGTATTACATCCCCCTCCCCTTAAACCAAGCAATGTCCTCGAATCATATTACATACATGCCTTTATAAAAGTATAACAGACATGCCCATACATGCCTCAGAAAGATAACATCTTTCTAACCACAATACTTACCACTGCCACCTACTTTCCTATCTGTCTCCACTTCCCATGGGAGAACCGGGACTAGTAGAGTCGACTCAAGGAAGCAAGGGTCGATCTTCAATCCCCATCACAGGGTCTTCAATCCTCTTTGCAGGGACTTCAAAGCTTCAAAAAAGATACATCCACCTGAAAAATAATATTTCAATCACTCATATGATTAACACCGAGTATATAATATGTGATACATTATATAAATATATTCTTCTACAAATATACTTTGTATGTTCCAACAAACGCATGATCAACAACAAACATGTATATATTGAGTTCATCTAGATACATAAAACACATCTTGAAGATACATGATACATGAAATACATTAGTATATATAAGGTACATGAGATATATATACTTCTTCAACAAAATACTTGAAATGAATCTACCCGAATCTTATTCTAATCAATTCAATCATATGAAATGCATCAGGTGTATCAACAAATG
The DNA here is from genome assembly GCA_027924585.1 of Larix kaempferi. Lineage (NCBI taxonomy): Eukaryota > Viridiplantae > Streptophyta > Pinopsida > Pinales > Pinaceae > Larix > Larix kaempferi. The sequence goes on along the minus strand of BSBM01001175.1, from coordinate 1,701,674 downwards.
AAGGGAATCAAGTATACCATTCAATCTAATGAACTGCATCAGTGTGTACTCTTTCTTCATGAAATGCATTCTAGTCAATCAATCACATGAAATGCATATACTTTACCTATAGATACATGAAATGCAACATGCGTATGCTCTATCAACATAATACATGAAATGCATCTAAGATATATGAAATGCATTCCAATTAGTCAGTAACATGAGATGCATTAACAAGATGCTTTTATATGATTTATCACCCAAATAATTTTCCTACAAGGATGCATAGGGTTTACCATGATACTTTACAAAGATGCATATCAACAAAGGTATTTGATATACCGCAAGGATACCCTAACAATTTCAACAAAGATCACATGGATATTTTTCTAACAAAGATACTTGTATTAGTAATGGATCTCTAAGGATACATGAAGTACATCTTCAACATAGGTACCTAAATCATACTTTAATCAATCACACAGTTAGTACATAATTTTCAATAAGATATACGAAATACCAACAGGATATTAGCACGATACTTACACATGAAATACCTTTCAACAAAGATTACAAAGATAAAAATCATGAAGATATTTTTCTAGCAAATGTTGCAAAGATCACTTGAAAATTTTATGCACTTAATGTAATAGGTAAGTGAACTTATATGCAACAATTCCAATCTAACTAAGAAACAAAAAAAATTGCTAAGAAAAGGAGAAAAAATCGTAGGAAAAAAACTCCTCCCCAAAAGAGAGAACACAACATAAACAAAAATGAAGGTAGGAGGACTCAAGATGACCCCCCAAGGAAAACTTTCTTCACCCCATGCATCGAATGGAGCTGAAGAAACCAAGGAGCGGGGAAAATTTTAGGGGCGAAATTTAGCCCATGGGCGAAATTATAGGGGTCATAGAAAAATGGTGGGTGAATTTTTAATATGAAAATGGTGTGTTAAAATTTAATAAATTAGTCCAATTTTTATTAAACCCACAAGGGTGATAAATTAAATCGCCATGCCTGCAAGAGAGGGAAAAATAAATTTAGCCATGTCAAATACAACGAAAATCTTGAGTTCACCCCTGAATTTCTAGTAATGGAGGCCAAGAGGAGTTGTTTCGCCTTGATTTTTTTGTATTGGAGGTCAATAACAGTTATTTCGCCCCCGATTTATGGACCCTAGGGTGAATAGCAATTAGTTTGCCCTAGATCTGAGGTTATGGAGCAATTATTTCTCCACAATATGGAGCAGAGTTGAATTTTCCCCCAAAATTCACATTTATACCTTGTTTGGCAGAATCACCTATTGATTTTCATTAATGGAGGTTTCAATGATGATTTTGGTCTCCATATTTCATGGTAAATGAGGAATTCGACATTTTGGGCACCCAAATTCATTAGATGAAATGTTTTTTATTACAAAATGATCCATATTTCGGAAAAACGTGGAATGATATAGTGCAATGAAAAATGGGAACAATTCTGTCCCTAATACTTCCGCAAGAGTTAGTAATTCACCCCGTAAAAACCCACATGAAGGATCATAAGGTATCTGCATGAAGGTAAATTTCAATTACAGTTTGACAGTTGCTGAGTGGAAAGCAATTTGACAATGGCTGAGTGGAAAATATTTGCATTTTTCAAGGTTCCTGGGGTCTCTAGACTTTACAGAGGTTAGTTTTTCCTTTTTAGTTATATCTCCTCTAGTTGAAACTTATTGTGTGGGTTCTAGGTTGAGAATTTGAAAGTATTCACTTTGTAGATATTTAAGTAGTTGGTTTTCCTTTCAAGCTACTCAGAAAATAAGATATTGCAGCTCTAATATTTCTGTCACGCCCCTTTAATGTTTGATGAAGATATTTAATATGGGCTTAATAATGGTTACTGATACGATTCTACAAATATCTAGGCTTAATCTAGTTTGGGATGAATCTTTGAGTATGCCATGGTCTAAACTTTCCTTTGAGGCAAGGGAACATTCTCAACTTGGCTGATTATTTTTATTGGATTCTAAATTTTTTATTTTGTAGCCAATTTCACAAGTCAAATAAATTGTTCGACAAATAATTTTGCATGTTTATTTCTCTATGTTCAATCAAATATCCTAATCTAATCAATTGGAAATCACGAAAATCTAAGTTTCCTTCGCTTTTTACATCATCGATTTAGGCCTCCCATATTATAGATTAGGTGTATAATTTTAGCAAATTGATTGTTAAGTTTGTGTCACAAACTAAGTATTGCATATATTGAATATATACATTCCCATCTAACATAGAAAGAACATTTTGGTAGTAGCATCAAGTGCTACAATTCAGCAAAAACAATAAACATAAATAAGACAGTAAACACATCTTCAATATGCTAGAAGGAAGCCTTGATATAAGGAAAGTAATGCTAAGCGTACAATCTAGATTCTATATGCACATGAGGTTGGTATGTGTCCATTAAGTGTATTCTCCCTACATAGTTCTAGGCCAACCTTTGTTGTTTGGTGGGGTTTTGTTACAAACTAGTATTTGTACCTATGAAGGCCACCCTTTTGCTTATTACTTCGAAAAAAATCCTCATAATAATTATGTACTAGCATCCAATAACTACAGAATAATGATGTACAAAATCTTGGATAACATCAACCACCCTCCTTTTCTAATACACTAATCTGACATCTTTACAACACTAATTTTTCCTTTAAGCATTCCATTTTGGATTCATAAGTATTACATCTGCCATTAGAGACTATAACATTAGAATACTCAAAAATTCATATGTGTCAATCCATTTTCTTCTCTCTTTTTAATTGATTATGATTATCAATTTCATTATTAAGAGCCATGTACGTGGCCTTAAAAATGGTTATCACCAGCACATCTAATTTTGCTTCTTGTTTATTACACTGCATAAGTACAACAACCCTTATAGTGGATTATCAAATTTCCTACTTTCGGGGTGATAAACCCTTGAAAGTATTAATTAGTTTGCTGCATTGGGATATCATTCATTTAGGTGAATTATTTTTGTGTTACACCACAATATGTTATTGTTTCAGTATTAGCTAATAGTAGCTTTTTTGAATGCATTACAGTATTATAGCTTTTAGTGGATGATGGCTGCCTTCTGAGGGTCACCACCTTTTTTTCTTCACTTATAATGGAGATATAGTTTTCCACTTCTGTGTGAAAATGATTTTATCAAACTTTGTTTGGTATTGTTTGTAATTTGAGGAAGAAGTTAGTTTTTCCTCCTCCATAAAAGACCTCTAGTATATTTGATCTCAAAAACTAGCATTGTTCAGAGCACAATTTATAATTGTAAGCATAAATGGAAATCATCCTTCTAGTATATTTGATATCAAAAACTAGCATTGTTCAGAGCACAATTTATAATTGTAAGCATAAATGGAAATCATCCTTCAAGCAATAATATAAGGTTGAAAATTATCATGTCTTGGAGAACAATCTTAAACTTAAAAAACAGAGTTGAGCATGCAAATCCAATTCTCAACAAGAAGGGTGAAAATTGACCATTTATGGAAGTGGATAATGGCTGAAAATACCTTGAGTAAGAGAGCTGGAAATGCATTCAAAAAAGCTCTCAAAAGAGCGTTGAAGATGCATATATGATCACGATAGAAGTAACATTCTTGGTTTTTGTCAATAGGGTTGAAAATGCAACGTCAAATCTTGAAGATGAAAGCTGAAAATGCAACTTTCAAGGTTGAATATGAGTATTGGGAATGCATTTTAAGCATGTTTAAAAAGGAGAACTGAATATAACATTTTCAAGCTTGAATATGTGAGCTGGAAATACATTGGAAACATGGTTTAAAAAAGAGAGTTGAATATGACATTTTTAAGCTGGTGAAAATCAGCTTGCTCAACCTTGAAAGCATAGCTAAGATTGAATTTTTTAAGCTAGTTAAAATTTTAAAAATTTAGCTCATGGGGCAGTCAAGTAATAATGCTGGAAATCCTTGCTTCTTGACTCCCAAAGCAAATAAATGGCCATAAATTCTCACTTTTCAAGATAATAACTATGAAAAAACCAATGCCCATAAACAAAGAGTCAAATGCATTGCTCTCAAGAAGCTCAAATAATCATCAATAGGCACTAGAGCTCTTTCTTATGGCTGCACATGAATTTGGGAACCTCAAGCAGCTTATACATTAAAAAAGCTGTGAATCAAGCAACTTATAAATTAAACAAGTGAATTGGAGCTTTATGAGGCTGTACACCCTTCTCTCTTAGACAAAATCACTTCACTGCAACTTGAAAAAGATCCCTATCAAACATGCAATCTGCACATTAATGGCAGCCATGAGATATGCAAGTAAAAAATCATTTCGACATTCAAAGAATGCAATGAAATACAGATTAGATTTTTGAATAAGGTTGTTGGCTTCTCAAAAAGTGATCCTAAATGGATTTGAACCAATTAATGATTGAAGACTCTACTTGTAAATGCAATTCGGCAATGGTAGCAAGCATTGTAAAAATAAGAAAATGTAAAAATAATTAAATAAGATAAATGTGAGAGGAAAAAGAATAAATGAATAAAGAAAATAAAATAATGAGAAAAAAGAGAGGGAATGGGAAATGAAAGGCCATGGCTGTTGACATTCCCCATTAAACCCAATTCTTCTATATCTCATGGTATTCTGACCTTCCAAAGGGGGATTTTTCCACTGGATGAACCAGAGGAGAGAGTGCCAAAGAGCCCAACTATGCAATGTAATACAAAGAATGTTGAAATGAAAATACTGAGCCCCATTAGGAGTTGGTTTTCCATTTCAGTTTCTAGAGCAAACTTTGTGTCCATTGTGTCTTGAATGGGTTGGATATTTCTCTATGCTTTTAAAAAAACAAGATGTGAATGAATTAAATGTGTCTAAGTTATAATTTGGTTGGTTGCTTCACTTTCGAGATAATGAATGGATTCCCATCTATGTAATGTTGCTTGTAAGCGATTTCTTGATGGAAATAAAGAGCTAACGATTGTATCCTTGTTAGCAATACTCATAAGTCATTCTCAACAAATGCCTACAGCTCTGTGATGCCCACCATTGGATTTATGTTGAGATGTGAGATCTTTAGCTGCCATTAATGCCTGTCATTGAGCTATGAAAATTAATGTGTGAGATACAGGTAGCTTAGAAAATGTTATTGCTGCATATTTTATTGTGTTACTGAGATTTGTTGATGAGATAGGGAGACTCTAACAATTACATAATCTCATTCATTGGATTCCCAGCTGATATCAGAGATCAACGGATTGGATTAGAGAGTTGTTGCATTTATGTAATAGTTTCTAAATTGAGTTTTTGAGAGTTAATAACTGTTTGGGGCGATTTTCCTTTGTCTGAATTATGATCTCATTGCATAAGGCAAATTTCTTTTTCCTGAGGCAAATTTATTAGTGCCTAGACGAATTTATCACTACCTGTGGCAGTTTTAGAAGTGCTTAGGTTATTTTTGTCAATGTTGGGCGATTATGTAAATGCTGGGGCGTTTTTAGAAGTGTCTGTGTCATTTTTATCAATGTTGGGCAAATATAGAAATGCTGGGGCGTTTTTAGAAGTGTCTATGTCATTTTTATCAATGTTGGGCAAATATAGAAATGTTGGGGCGTTTTTAGAAGTGTCTGTGTCATTTTTATCAACCTTGGGCAAATATAAAAGTTCCTGGGGCGTTGTTATCGTTTTTACTGGGTTTATATCATTGCCTTGTAAATCAAGAGGTGCCTGGGGCGTTTTTAATCACTGTAAGGCGAATCTAAAAATGCCTGGTGTGTTATTTATCAATAACTGGACATTTTAATATTAATGGGGCATTTTCAAACATTGCTGGGAAAATTCCAATTGCCTAAGAACATTTTACTCTTTGTTTGCTCATTTTATCTTCCCAAAAATGTAGCCAACCTCTTATTTTGTCTCCTTGCTGAATGCATTGAGGATTTGGGTCTTAGTTGTGGAGACTTATAGTTAAACAAATACTTGGAATTTGTGTTTGCAGAACATCTTGTTTATGGTTGGGTGTATCATTTTATACCTATATGAATGCAATAATCTAAGCAGTGAAATCCTTCTTGGCAAAGTCTCAAAGTTCCTGGAATAGAAGAATTTTTGTCTTGGCAAAGTCTCAAAGTTAAGAGTAAAGGAGTTTGCATTCAACATTACCTTAAGAACAGAGATCAATCTTCTTCTTTGCATAATTTTTTCATCATTGTTGACAAGATTGACAAGCTATGAGCCTACAATTTATGGATCAAGAAGATAGCCCTGTGTTATTTCAAGCAACCACAACCATTGAGAAAATCCAACATGAGAGCCGTTGAAAGGATCAGAGTTCAAGGTTTTGTTCATCTTTGACATGGGTGAGAAGATTAACACTTCAAAGGCGCTGATCTCCTCTTTGAAGTGAGAGATGGTTATTATGGTTGGTGTGAGTATTTGAAATAATACCTAGAATACTATATTTATTTATAATCTTTTTCTTTACTTTTTACTAAAAATAACATTCAAAACATTGTTTTTTAATATTCTTTGGCACCTTGAAATCTAACATCATTTTGAATAGTTCTCAGCTTGAGATGTGAACTCCAGGGAAAAATATGAAGAGGATAAAATTAAATTGTACCAATCCATAGTTAATCAAAAGCATGCCATAGTGATTAATACTCCTGTGAGGTGCCCACACGGGTGTGGCTCATTGGTCACGAGTTTAAATCACACCCTGCTTTACCTGTGTCCCATGCTTGCGGGGTGTGTGGAGCACCTAGGGGTATAGTGGTAGTGGGATTGGATCCCTGGATCCAGTGTCATGCGAGTACCAGCCCAGTCTCCAGTTTCCAATTCCCCTAGTTACAAAAAAAAAGAAAAAAAAAACACTTCTATGAGGCTAATAAATGAAAGACGGAAAAAACACTAAGTGATTTGTGGCTTTGTTGGGTTGTGAGCAACTTGTGGGCGCATGATGATGACACAATATTTTGGAGTGTTTATTTCTTTGAGATGTGCCTTGAAACTTGTCATACATTTTTTTATCAACATTATAAATTGCTATTAGCCTTGATAACATTTAAAAACTTCTTAGAACATGTCTGAGAATGATTACAAATTTAATTAAAGGGGTCTTTGTAAATCGTCTCTAGGTATTTTTTAGAACTAGAATTATAACTATTTAATTGCATTGTATTGAGAAATTGTAAATTGCATTGCTTAGTCGATTCATTTTTTTTTCAGTAAGTGGTTAGACACCTCATTCTAACAATGGCAATCCACTTTTCATAACTCATTTAAGTTTAGTTAGCCTCATTGATGGGAAACCATTAAAGAGTGTTTACCTATATGCAGATGTCAAAACCCAATTTCATTAGTTGCATTGCATTAGTAATCCATAAAATCACTAAGTAAACTATTTTGGAAGCATAATTGACATTTTGACTAAACACTCATTTGTATGTGCAAAGGCATTTTTCTAATAGAAGTGTAGATCCCATAGGTGATGATGCTTCATTGAAATTAAGTTCCACTTATTTGTCATTATTCCATGTTGCATAGTATTTTAATACACTAAAAAACATGGGTGATATCATTTATCATATAATTAATTTTAATTCCTAAAAATGGCCTATTGACATCTAGTAGTGCCAACACTTAGCAAAAAGTTGTCAATTTCATCAATTTTGCCCAAAACTCGTCCATGGGATTGGTGATGATGGGAAATGGGTTGGTTGACCTTAGACAAGGAAGGATACACTATTTTTTATGTTCCTCAAAACCTAATGTAACTTTGAAACCTAAATGATATAGTTTATATTAAATTTTATTCCTCAAAATCTAATGTAACTTTGAAACCTAAATGATGTAATTTATGTTAAAATGTATATGAATGTAGAATACAATGTGTATGAAGGTACAACTATTTTTGCATTCTTTTAATGTTATATATGTTTTAAATTAAATTTAGCACAACCCTAAAATTATTATATTGTGATGCCTTTATATATATATATATATATATATATATATTAAACCATAAAAACATTAGAAGAAACAATATGCATATGTACTTTGCAACTATGTGATATGCCATAAGAAATGTGTGTCGGGGGGGGTGTATTTTTAACAAGAATTGATATATTTTTTGTATTAAAAGGGTTGCGATTGAATTGAACGGTGTTAGAATACAAAATTAATGATGTATTCGAGTTCAAAACCATATATATATATATATATATATATATATATATGAGACCATAAAAACATTAGAAGAAACAATATGCATATGTGCTTTGCAATTATGGGATATGCCACAAGAAATGTGTGGGTGGGGGTGTATTTTTAAGTGAATTTTTAACAAGAATCGATATATTTTTGTATTAAAAGGGTTGCGGTTGAATTGAACGAAGTTATAATACGAAATGAATGATGTATCTGAGTTCAAAACCATCCATTTAGTGAAGGAAAAAGGATCCAAAAGGAGATGGGTATCATTTGTAGAGGATTTCATAGGATTTCCACAAGTATAAACTCAAAAGAAAACATCTAAAATAAGTACTATTTTGCAAAACATAAGTACTTAAATGTAGTAAAACATGTGCTTGTTTTGTGCTTCGCCTTGGCCAACATTAGTATGTTGTGATCCTTGATTTTATAGGCCATGTCCTCGAGCTTTTGATGAATAATTTCCTTATCTTTGAGCTCCCCGAGTGAAAAGGAAAAAGGAAATTTAAGATTAGAGAGAGTATATTGAGATCCCTTTCTGAGATTGCAAACCATATTCTGAAGCATAGAGCACTTTGCTTCCCATATTTGAATTTATATTTTATGTTGTATAAGTGTATCCATTATTACTACATTCAAGGAGCTGCATTGATGCTCATTTATGTGAATTGCAATTGTCATTGTAAAAGTTGAAATCCTATTGTCACTAAAATAATCCTCGTGCCCACACAAAATCCTTTGAATTTCATGGTTATCCCTTTTCCATTTCCCATGACACAAAAAACAATCCATGGTATTAAACCTCTAGAGCTTTGAATACACCTCAATGAATACATTGCCCCACAAAGGGGAGGAAACATTAAGATAGAGATTGAACCAAATATATCACACCCCAAAGCTAGAGATAGAGATTGAGCCACCAATTTAGAGACGGAACCCTAAAAGATTGTTTAAGCACCAAGCCTCAGTTGACAAATAGGGCCCATAAATAAATAAACCCAAGGATGGAAGGAACAGAGGTAACCACCCATAAGAAAGAACAAAACACCAATAATTTGTCAAAATACATGTAACAACAAGAATTCAAGGGACTAGCAAAGTGGTGTCTTCCAAAGACCAACCTAGATTCAATTTCAATTTTACACCGCAACACTGCAATGATTTCAATTCTCCATAATTTTGTCCACGAGTCTCTAATCCTTCATCAAACCAAACTTACTCATTTTTCCAATGGCACCAATAGGGGAAGCCAATCAAGGTGAACAACCCTTCAACATCCATTCCATACTCACTCGTAATTAATATTTTTCAGTTCAAAACAATGACAGAGGAATATGTTTGGTATGTGCGGTGTCATAAGATGAGTGCACTCAGCTTTATAGTTTAGTGTAAGATTCGTCAATATTTCACAAGATTTTATAATTCTGTGAAATATTTTCCAAAAATTTTACAAGTTTTTATAATTTTGTCAAAGATTCGTCCAAATTTTACAAGATTTTATAATTCCGTAAAATATTCGCCAAAAAATTATATATACATATTATATTATTGATAAAATAGCCTTCACACTTTTATGTTTATCATGGGGATTAGCCCATTTTTTATACATATAAATTTAGGGGGGGTTCTTAAAATCATCCCTGGCGAGGAGATGCAAGAGTTTTAGTAAAGATGTCCACCACTTGCGCTTCAGTAGGAAAGTACTCCAAGTTGAGAACACCATCCTGGATGAGTTGCCGAATGAAGTGCATGTGGATCTTAATGTGCTTGGTCCTTTGATTCTCAAATGGGTTGGGAGATATATGTATGGCACTCTGGTTATCACACCAAATAGTAGTGGGATGATCTCGTGGAATGCCAAACTCTATCAATACTTGTTGAAACCAAAATACTTCTTGACTGGAAAGAACTGTAGCACGGTACTCAGCCTCAGCATAACACAATGAAATTGTTGATTGTTTCTTATAGGACCAAGAAATAGGAGCAGAACCAAGGCGGTAGACAAATCCTGATGTGGACTTCTAATAATCAACGAGGCCATCCCAATCAAAATTAGTGAAAGCCTCAAGCTGAGAAGAACTAGCTATGTACTGAATGTCAAACTTGGAAGTGCCCTGAAGATACCTAAGAATGCGCTTAGCTTCCTTCCAATGACTCTCATGAGGATCCTCAGAGAACCGAGATACAATACCAACTACAAAGGAGATTTCAGGTCTTGTATGAGTCAAATACAACAAACTCCCAACCAATTTTCGGTACAAGGATGGATCAACACAAGGTGATGAGAAGCTGGCAATAATTGTAACGCTTGATTGAAAAGGAGTGGGTGTTGAATTACAATCATACATTCCAAATCTCTGAAGTAAGTCAAGTGCATACTTCTGCTAAAAATGAATATCCCTTCTGAAGTCTGAACAACCTGCAGGCCAAGAAAATAGTGCAAAAGGCCAAGATCTGTCATATCAAAATGTTCCATGAATTACTGTTGAACATTCTGAATCAAGGATGAAGAAATCCCTATGACAATTAAGTCACCCACATACAAAACTAGAATCAAGATATCAGTGCCCTGTCTTCTAGAAAAACCAGTAGGATCAAAATGGCAATGCTGGAATCCTGAAGAGATAAAAAAACGATCCATCTTCTCATACCAAGCTTGAGAAGCTTTTTTGATACCATACAATGAACGTCAAAGCCTGCATACAAGATAAGAGTCTTGCACAAAACCATAAGGTTGCTCCATGTAGATATCTTCCTGGAAATCTCCATGCAAAAAAGCACTCTTCACATCCATATGATAAATTGACCAGCCTTGTGAGGTAGCAAAAGACAACACAAGGTGTATGGAGTTCATCTTGGCAACAGGGGCAAAAGTATCAGAGTAATCAATACCTTCAACTTGTGAAAAATGCTTGATCACAGATCTTGCTTATACAAATTTGTTGGTTTCGAGCCTTCTTCTGGTAAAACTTTCATTGCTCATGTTGATTCACTACGTAGGATTTGGCGTGAAAGATTTGGATACCTTAATTATAGGTATATGCAACAAATGAATTCACAAAAACTTGTTCTCGGGCTTCCTAAGGTTTCTTGCACAGATGGATTTTGTCAAGGATGTGTTCTTGGAAAACAACATCAAGATCCCTTTCCGAAAGGGAAATCATTGCATGATATTGTACCACTTGAGTTGGTACATAGTGATCTCATGATCTTCCCAACTCATTCTTTTTCCAGAGTTGAGTATGCTCTCACCTTTATTGATGATTTCTCACGTTGATCTTGGGTGTACTTTTTTAAGTACAAAAGTGAAGTCTTCGCCACTTTCAATACTTTAAAGGCTTTTGTTGAGAAGCAATCCTCTTTTTCTATCAAGAATATGTGCACAAATAATGGGGGGGAGTATGTCAATAAGGCATTCAAAGACTGTTGTAGAGAACAAGGCATTTTGCATCAACACTCTGTTCGCTACACTCCTCATCAAAATGGCGTTGCTAAAAGAAAGAATAGGACATTGAAAGAAATGGAAAATTGCATGATTCAGTCCAAGAACATGTCATCCTCCTTCTAGTCCAAAGCAGTGAACTGTGCAAATTACATTCAGAATCAGATGCCTTACAAAGCAGTGTTGCATATGATTTCATAATAATATCGGAGTCATGTCAAGCCCGATGTCTCTATTTTCAAAGTATTTGGTTGTGCAGCATGGGAAATCATTCCACATGAAAAACGCAAAGGTATGGAGAAGAAGATCCAACCACTCGTTTTTGTTGGCTATTGTGAAGACAGGAAAGAATATTGGTTATTTTATCATGTCACTAAGGATGTCTTGTTACACAGGGTTGTTCGTTTTGATGAGTGCTTCAAACATTCATCTGACATTTCTCTCTCCACAGATTGCCATGTTGGTGCCGATCATGCTGACAGTTTGTTGATCATGGAGAGAGCTAAAAATAGCTAGGATGGCTGACCTACATGTTATCTTACAACCTAGAGTCCTGGGAAACATAAGAACAACTAAACACCTCGGAAAATACAAACACTAACATGCAATACAATTAACATAATAATTTTCACAGCAACGAATAACATAGAAAGTCCATTCAGTTCAAATCAATTGCTTAGGTCATGCCAAATACAAACCCAGGAGGAAGGTCCATTTTGTTCCAATTTACTTCTGAGTTTGGAATACATTTGGATTTCCATCTTTTTAGTACAGTTAACATAATAATGTTCACAGGAACGAACAACATAGAATGCTCATCTTTGGCATCTTCGATCTGATAATGTTACAGGTATGCTATGCCCTGCTTCCACCAATTCCAACACACTAGATTGGTAATCCCAAAATATTCAATCATGAATGTTGTTTTCGAGAACTTACCTGCATGTTTGGTTCCTTCCAAGGAACCTTGTTATTTTCCAAGGAAACCACTGAGGAAACTATTGAGAATAGAGCCAAAGTTCGAGGAAACAACAACCAACAATGGTGCCTCACATGGACAACTTGGTTGTTTTCTCATGATAGAAAAAGATTATCATTTCAATAGTTGGAATATAGCTTAGAACAACCATGCAGATCGCTGGTTGTAGTGACTAGTCAAGTAGGTGAACAACCCTATGATGGAAGACTCAAAGATTCTACATGCAGAAGGAGATAAAAATATTTGAACTGATCGGTTCATGCTCTCTTTCTTTAACTAGCCATATTTATCTTTTTCCAGCTCGATATTGTATATGCAAGTGCCAAGTTCCATTCCTTACTGCATGTCCTTTTATGCAGTAGGTGCACCACCTACAACACGTCCTTCTTCCTTTCTTGCCATACTAATCGAGAATTCAAGATCGCTAATGATCACCTTCTTGTCCTGCTTCAATCCATGCTTTCTGTATCCTCAATGTCAGAACTAAGTTTTATGTATGTATATTGAGCACCTTACCTCCCCTCTCCTCTAGAGAGCTACAATCTAAACTTAAAGAAAGCAACCTTATAGCTCTATATAGATAGGGAATGTTTTAAAAAATTCGATGTTTGGTGGGAACAAAAATTGCAGGGAAGCCTTTTACTCCTGTAACTGTTCTAGCATAGCCTGTACATTTGCTAGATTGTGCACCTATTGTTTGTCAATATCAAGACTAGGTTTCTATTGATGATCCATATCCAGATTCTGTTGATCCAGCAATCAATCCAACAACAACAGTTTATTTAGTCATAAAGTTTGGTCCACACTTTGGTGAATGGAGGTATAAGGAACAAGTCATTAGAAGGCTCGGTCGAGGGCATGGATGCATTTGTGAAGTAAAAAGGAAGAGGTCAACAACCCCCTGTAAATGACTGCCAAGGAAGAGATCAAGCAGACCTTTACCGCACTTGGGAAGGAAAGTCGACAATATGATCCATAGATATTTGAAAGGATGTTGGCCTAAGGTGAATGCTAGATTGGGTTGAACATGTGTCTATTGTTGAATCTGAGTAAGATGTATGGTTCAAGTTTGTGTGATTATGGACTACTTGAAGAAGACATTCATGGCAAGGAAGTGGACTTGGCATTCACCTAACTCGTAAAGAATGAGAGTTTATCCATCTAAATGGACTTTTTCATGCTCATGGAAATCTAGTCTATGATTATCATTAAGAGGGATCTTCCACTCGACCCATAGTTTTTCTAATAACAATATGATCTCGATCCATAATCTAACCATTATATTTAGTGCATAGACTCGTTTTTTATTCAACAACCATATATGCTACAGATTAAAACATGCATAAAAGAGCCTGTAGAGGCACGATTTTAGGTACTCCATCCTGGAACACATTACTGGGAATAACTGAAACACGTGGAGGAATAACCATGCTATTTGGTGGTCTTTGTTTGTGTTTGTGTTTGTTTGCTAGAGGCATAGTAGGATAATTGGGTCATATTGGCCTTTTTTGTACAGAAATTCGGAATAACCATGTCATTTGGTGCTCTGTGTTTGTGTTTGCTTGTTAGAGGCATAGTAGGATAATTGGGTCGTATTGTTTTTTTGTGTACACAAATTTGCAACAATTCAAAATTCCTAGAATATTTAGTGTAAGATATAAGTTCCTACTAGTGGACAATTTAATTTTGAAAACCAATTTTAAAAAACCAAATTTTAATTATTTAATCACTATAAAATATAAATAACATTCAATTTCATACATTTTTATAATAATGTCTTCACTAAAAGGGGGAAACAAATGATTTTTTTATGTACATTTATGTTATATTCGTCTATATTTGATTAAAATTATTTTATATAAGAGTTTCTTCTTCTCAAAAGGGTTGAAATTTGACGTCCTACCTTTCAAATTAAGAAATTTTATATTACATTTTATTTTTTACATTACCTTTAATGTTTACATCTTAATTTTATCCATCAGAATAATAGTTGATTTTTTTTTAAATAACATTTATAATAACTATATGAAACATTGAATTCTCATATCTTGCCTTATATAATACAAAAATAAAAACGTTCCAAAAATAAAATAAAAAAAGATAATAAACATAATAATTAAATAAAGCACACCAATATGACAAAGAAGGTTTATCCTCAAAACCTTTAAATAAACTTTTCACAAGAAATGCAATGGGCCATTACAATTGGTCACCAAATACCAAAGACCCAAAAAACCATGACTGAGTAAATTTAAAAACAACCAGCCCATGACAAAAATCAAAATTTCCATATAAGAAATAGAAATATAAAGAGAATATATATATATATATATATATATATATATATATATATTAATGACATGTAAAATAAAAATGCAATTTAAAATGATTAGTGAAATTAAAATTCACACTTCATTAATGACATTTAATTTTATGAAGTGGTAGTATTTTTATATATAAAATGACAAATTAGTACTATTTATCTGTCAAATTTCCACTATCCATATTAAGAAACTTGTGCGACTTCCTAGCTCACTATTCAACTATTCAACTATTTGAAGTTGCATTTTAACGATCCCTAAAGAAAAACCTTATAAAAAAAAATTATTGTGATGAGTTTATTCTAAAAATGTGGTAAGGATTAAAAACATTTTATAATCATTTTAAATTTCCAACGGATCCACTCAGAGGAAACAATGGCCCTCTTTAGAATTTCCTTTAACTAACTATGATGTAAGGTTACATCATAGTACGTATCCATAGTTGTTGTGGAAAGCTAACCTTAGTAGCTCCCCTAGTTTGTTTTGTAAATGTTTTTTCTCATAGATTGATTCACTTACCACACCTACAATTGCATGGCATGACTAATTATTGGATTGGCATAAGAATTATTTTATAAAAATTAATATTTAAAAGTTGAAATTGAAATTATAATTTTTTTCTTATAATTTAAATTTAATTGAATAATACATGGTTGTACACATTTCAAAAACCAAAACTTAGATTTACATATAAATTATGTAAATCGTGTAAATTTAAATAATTATAAATATTTAATTAAAAAAATATTAAATATAAGAATGCACTTTCTCAAAAATTCTCTATAGGCCAATACTAGATCTCTTTTAATATACTATAATATACTACACATTTATTATTGGTATCTTTTACTTTATTAAATATAAATATTTATGGGAAATACTTTGGACCTTATTCATTTCTTAATATATGATGATTCCTTTTATATATAAGTTTTTTTTAATGTTTAATTATTAAGAAAATTAAAGTTATAAGTTTTAATTAAAAATATTAAAAATTTACTTATATGTATGTGGCATTTTAATATTGTTTTTTATTTTTTTATTTTTATTTAATTAATTTATAAATACGTTAGAAAATTAAATATTAAAAATAAAAATTAATATAAGACAAATGATAATATTTAAAAACATTTTGATATCCTTTTACATAAATTTTTAGAAAAATGTTCATTACTAAGTCATATACTTTTAAATATGTGTTTTAAAATTGTTTTACATTATAAGTATTTCTTCTATGAAAAACAATCTCACATTGGTTAAGAGATGTGGTTCATAATAACATATAAGCTCCAATATATGACAATCCTTGTACCAATAAAAATATAATTATCTTTTAAAATAAAACATCATAGATCTATTTTAAATCCATATTTATCAAGCATCGAGAGGGATCCGATTTCTTGAGGTATATTTCTTTTTTTAAATTTAAACTCAAGAAATTTGATTAAGTTTTTATTTTATAAACAAACATCTATTTTTTAATCATGTTTCATAATATTTTATTTTATGAACCAACATGGAATTTTAGGTCGACATAATATTTACTACTTTTTACTTTAATATTACAAACGTTGCATTATTACTTTTTACTTTAATTACTTCAATATTACAAACGTTATATCAGGTTACAAGATCTCTCTGATAATATTCACTATCACTATTATTTTTGGCCAACATGTTGCTAATGTTACATCACGTTACAAGATCTCTCCAATAATATTTACTATCACTATTATTTTTGGTTGACATGTTACTAACATTACTAACGTTACATCATGTTACAGGATCTCTCCCATACTGGGCTGTAGAGCACCTCTTGACGCAAAAAGATCAATCTCATCGTATTTGTTATGTCACAATGTTTTGCATAGTCACTAATGAAAAAAAAATATATTTCTTTTAGCTTTTAGCTTTATCTTGATCCTTTGATGGGTGAAATATCCACTCAAAATGTTGGAGTTTCTAAACTTAAACACAATGCAATCTAAAAATCTATATCAACAACAATCTTTGTACCGATAAAAATATAATCATCTTTTAAAATAAAAAGGATCAATCTCATCATATTAGTTATGTCACAATGTTTTGTATAGTCACTAATAAAAAAAAAATTATTTTAGCTTTTAACTTTATCTTGATCCTCTGATGAGTAAAATATCCACTCAAAATGTTAAGAGCTTCTAAACTCAAACACAATGCAATTCAAAATTCTTAAAAATAAAAATCTTTATCAAAAAAAAAAAAAAAAAAAACATTTTAATGAAGAATACTAAATACTTGCATATTGATCAATGAAAATACTTGTCCTAAAATGCAATTACTCATATTGTATAATCATCCCACTTATTCCCATCACTTATATTTTATCAAGCCTAATTATTAATGGAGAATTTAATATTGCTTCTTTAAATTTGGATCTTTAAATTTGGAATAGAATCTAATCATTCCATTTATTCATAAACAATTATTATGATTTAAACAACTCTATCATTTTGCAAGTTTGTTTGGTCTTTTGTTTATATAGGGATAGATTGTTTCAAATTGGATGGACCTGTCATAATAGTGAATCCGATAGAGTTAATGACATAGACATGCAAAACTTTAATTGCAACAAGCATTATGGTTTAGGTTTATTTAATGACATAGGCGTGCAAAACTTTAATTGCACCAAGCATTATGATTTAGGTTTATTTACTTTTATAGACATCATATTAAGTTTTTTGGTTTTAAACTCCAAGCATTATGATTTAGGTTTATTTACTTTTATAGACATCATATTAAGTTTTTTGGTTTTAAACTCTCTTAACAATGGATGTTTAAATTTGATTATGTAGTTGGTATGGTTGTCTGAGTAACACACCAACACATAAGACTATTTTTTTTGCTTCTATATTTTAATATAAATAAAAACCTAACTTAAAAAAACTCATCATTTTCAAGTGAACAACTTTAAAGCAAATTTAATGCTTATTTATGTCATTCAATGTTTTTATGTCAACCAATGCTAACGCTTATTTATGTCATTCAATGTTTTTATGTCAACCAATGCTAACTGTTTTGCATTATTACTAAGAGCCATAATATGTGGTCATCACATAATATTTAGTCGATGATAAGAGGTATTCAATGAAATATGAGTAGATAAGAGGTATTCAATGATGAAATATGAGTAGATAAGAGGTATTCAATTAAATATGAGTAGTTGATGGTAAGAGGTATTCAATGAAATATGAATAAATTTGAAGGAAAATTAACTTTTTCTTTTTTTAAGAAATGGAATAATCTTTTCATATAAAAGAAACTAAATGCATGATGTGGGGCCTCTCACATATTATGTGGTTAGTGGCTAAACCGATAAATGGAAATTAGTTTCCATTAAAACTTAGTAGATCAATTGTGGAGGATAATAGAGAAGATCAATTGTGGAGGCTAATAGAGAAGAATATTTCAAGGGAGTTCTTTTAGGAAATCATTTTTACCTTTTAAACCTATTATTTGTAGATGACATTAACATTTTTAGTGATGGTTCCAAATGAAATATAGATAAGATACAAAGCATAATGGATCATCAATAGGAATGAAGATCAATTTAGGAAAGTTCACAATATATTTTATTGGAATGGGGAAGAAGAACATGAATATATCCACGGCCTCTTCTCCTTTAACAAAGTAGATATAGAGACATGAATACAATATTTGGGATGTTTCATAAATCCAAACGGCTACTACAAATAAGATTGGACTTGGATAATAGCAAAACCAAAGAAAATATTATCGACACAGAGTCATTAGTTTCTCTCGAGATGAGGTTGAATGATTCTTTTAAAGATGGTTCTCGAAGAAATCCTTGTTTATTGGATGTTTTTGGCATGGATTCTTGTAGGGGTTTTGGAAAAATTATGAAGGATTACTTTCATATTTTTATAAGGGGGGGAGAGAAAAAATTGTGGTGCCTTGCAAAAGATGGGAAAATATTGCAAAATTAAAATTACTAGGAGGCTAGGGCTAAGAACATTTTCAAATCCTCAAAAGCTATAGCAACAAAATGTGTTTGTAGATTATTGAAAGGTATGACATTATGGATTCAAGTGTTTTCTCAGAAGTACATATTTTCAGAGACAACATTGGAATGGATTAGAAAGAAAAAAAAATCCCTCAATCTATATCCATTATGTGGAAGTTGCAATGAAATCATTAAATTTTATCGATGAGGCTTTAGCATTGAAGGTGTGAGAAGGAAAATAGTTGCATGCAGGGGAGGATGCACGAGTGGGTAGTGGAAGAAATCATATACTCTATTCACAAATGACAAATATTTAAATAACATAGAAGACTCAAGGATTTCATCGATATGTGGACAAGGATGAATTTCAATAGATATGCTTGGTTTTGAAGTAAGAGAAGCATAGTTATGGGATCACATTTTATCAAGTTTAAAATCCTGTAACGCGAGACTAACAAAGAAAAAGCATGAACTAGTATGTTCTTTATCCTCGATAAGCATTTACACTCCAAGGCTGAGATATATGTCTTTAGTTGAAAGAAGGGGCACAAAATGGTGGTGGAGTTACTAATAGAAACTAAAATTCCCAATCAAATCAAGGATATTTATGTGGATTTTGCTCAACAAAAAGGTTTTAACATGGGATAAAATCCCAAAAATACAGAAAATTGGTGCATGTGGATGTGCACTATGCAAGATTAGTGAGAAAACAAACAACCATCTGATAATGGAATTCTCATATTTCAAGCAAGTGTGGTCTGATTTAAAATTTATGACTAGATTAAAAAATGTTTGGTTTTGGTAGAAGCAAGATTAAGGGAATGGTCCAAAATGAAATGGTAAAGAAATACAAGGCTCTTCTAATTATCATCGCTTGGGAGATATGGATAAAAAGAAACCATAGTATATTTGTAGAAAATATATTGTTGGAGGTCAAATGTGCGACACAAGGATTAAGTATTATAATTTTTTTCACACAATCTGTAGATGAAAACAAGAGGTAATTGGTTGTCACTAAACAGATAGACAAAAAATATCCCTAGAATTTTTTTGATGGGGCCTTGCAAGTTGAACCAAATGTATGCAGAGGAGGAGGAATATTACATCCATTAGATGAGGTCTATTTTAAGTTCCAGGAAGGTTTAGGTGAAGGCACCTATAATTTCGCCAAAGTTATGGATTTAAAGCTATTGCTTCTTTGGCTTTAGAAAAATGAATCTCCAATCTATAAGTCTTTAGTGACTCACTTAATGTAATAAAATGGATTAAGGGAGAACAATAGTGTAATAATATATTAGAATGAGAATCTTGCTGGAAGAAATCCAAAGACTTTCTACAAAACTTAACCTCCTCAACATCCATCCAAGATGTATTTTGAGAAAAAAATAAGGATGATGATGAATTATCAAGAAAGGTATACAGATGTAGAGAGGGATGTGGTATATAAAAGAGAACAAACTTGGTAATACTACAGAGTATTACCATCCTCCTTTTCATGAAGAACGTCAACCAATAATATCTTTGAATACTCTTTAGGTATGTTAGGATCATTTTTAATTTCAAAAGAATGAGGTTGGGGAAATACAACCATAGTTTAAAGATGGTTAAATATAATCCATAGAGAAGTGCCAACATTGGGCAAGAATATCCTTCTTGGAAACTTCTTTTCATTCGTTGGGAATATCCTTCTTCCATGTTGGGCATCTCCTTCCAACACACACTTCACTTAAGCTGATAAACTTCCTTACATCAACAAAATATCCAATCTCCTCTTCTACATATTTCATCATGCCTACTGATTACCATATCTTACTCAAGAATAGGAAGGTTGAGAAAGTGATTCAATTATAAATACCATACCTAAATGCAATCTATTTTTTAATATCTTAGATCCAAATCTATATTCAACATGCCACTACCTCCAATTTTGTATTCTTGATGTCCCACAACACTAAGTGCATCAAAAAAGTTATTCTCAATTCCTTTAGATTCACCTTCCATAATGAATTGATTCAAACTCCATACCTTGTGGAACCCCTATGGATTTCATCATCTACCATTTCAATATTTTTGTTTCGTTTCTGGGATTGATAGTAGTGGCAACTCTCACTAAACAATGGACAAACAACATACACCCATGAACAAATCAGAGACACACAAAATCATAATGTTACAAGAAAATCATAGCAATACCTACTTATAAACAATCTACTCTCACCTACAATATATTCCTATAGTGTGTGCATTCTCATTGGCTTCATTTTCCTAGGCCATTCAAAGAGGGATTCAATCCTAGTCCTTCTCTGATACCATGCATAGAAATTGGAGAGTAGACATGGTTCTATCAATCGATAAAATAACACATATATAAATACAACCATGATTGTCTCAAGATAGATACATTGTCTTAGGGAATATTTAAACCACACACAAGAATATGAGAACTAGTTGGAGAGAATCTCTCACATCCAGCTAGATTTAACAAAACCCTAAAACTTAGAATCAAACAATTAATGTAGAGACAAGCTCTACCTCACAATTAACAATCACAATAACAACAACCACAACCTTATTAACAATTTATGAAACAAGTAGGAGTTAATAATTCCAACAATAATAAGTTCTAGGAATTCACCTTAGCATAAGAATCCATAAATTCTTATTGCATCAAATTTAATATGTTTTCATCTACCTTGTGATTGGATATTTAATTGGTTCTTTCCAATTAAGAGAGGAAAGAATTGCAAGAAAAAAATTAACAAACTTAGGCAACCAATGAAAGTCCAAACTAAGGAACCAACTTTCACATGAAATTGAAATCATTTATTTTTCGCATATGGAACTAAAATCCTAGTGTTGATGAACATGTGGAAGCATATGTTTCGAGCCTCTTGTAACCTCGAAGGTGCCATGTCTAACAAATAAACTAGAACAGATTGCAAATATGGTTTAGAATTAGATCCAAATGGGCCCATTATCAATGAAAGTTCATAGCCCTAAAGCACCAACCAATTTTCTAAACCTTGTAACCGATGATGAGCATGGTCACATTGGCAACAACATCATTGTAGGCTACTGCATAGAGGAAAGAAACCCACCCAACAATATCGAAGGATTTCATCCCATAAGCCTCATGGACACCAATGTGAAGGAGGAGGTTATCAAGAGACTAGAAACAAATGTCAATTCCTTGCATGACAAGAAATAAGTGCATCCAAGAAAACTTAAAAACTAAAATATAAATTTAAAAAACTACATTTATAAAAAATCTTAAAAAAATGGATTAAAAAGAAATTTAAATTTTAAAAAATCACATTAAATTTTTAAAAGGGGACAAGAAGTTGTCTTTTGTGAATTTCCTTATTTGTTGCATAACTGCGTAAAGAGACAAACTAAAATCAATAGTCCCCAGAGAAGGCTTGAACCAATAGTCTTGAATTAGGAGAGGGTAGAGAGATTGAAAAATAGACAATATGTGGTCTAGGGAAGTGGATTTATGGTTTTAGTGGGTGAAGGAAGAATACATTGTAAAGTTTGCAAAAGATTGTAGTGAATCCTATAGTTGCACAAAAGCTAGGTTTGAAGCAGATCTCATAAAAATGTTTATGGTTGAAATACTTGGTGTGGATAAGACGTTATTCATTGAGAAAGGGTTAATCACCATGGAACCTAACATTATGGTAGCGTAAAACCTGCACTGGGGGGGAAGGGCATGAAGATGTGGGGAATTAGGTAGGACAATGATGGATCCAGAAGAGAAAAGGATTTGAAGGGAGGAACAGTATGAAAGAAGAACCAAGATAAGGAATTCAAATAGAAAAGAGAGAAGAGCAAAGCAACCAATGAGGGAGAATAGTTCAGATAGAAGAGGAAAGAAGAATGCCATAGAAGAGACTGTGCTAAGAGGGTGCACATGAGTTCCAAATGAGCCAAAAGAGTGCACAAATTATGTGAAGGAAGAGTGTGCAACTCCTACAAAAGAAGAGTGTGCAACACATGAAATACCACCAAAGAGGTGTGGGATAGAGGATAATGGCAGATTCAAAGAGGATGCTGAGATTGGTAGAACAAAGGAGGAAACCCAGATGATGTAGAAGGAACAAAAGTGCAGTTAGATGGAGGAAATTAGGTGGTTGTTATAGAGACTACTCGACTAGAAATAACATCTTTTAGATTCAACACAGTGAGAAGGAATGTACCTAGAAGAAATCCCCTCTTCACCCCAACCCCCTTTCTCCCCTTATCCAATCAAGAAGCCATTTTTTAACCCAGTTTGACCAGATAGTAAGCTCCAAAGTAGAAGGAGAAGAAACATGAGGAGTAGAATCCATTTCTACCCCAAAATCTGAGAATTCAAAAGAGAATACTACAATGGGAAACACATTAGTTTTAAAAACAACAACTAGTTCATTAGTACCAAGAAGAACGATGGCGACCTATGCTTCCAACTTGATATTTCTTGTCTTCCATGCGATAGGGAAAGATGATAGGTCAACCAACATTGTTTTACCTATGAAGGTATTTGGTCAGTGTAGTAGATTACTAACGAAGATGTAAATATTGTACAACTAGAGACTACTCTCAAAGACCGAGCCTTGACCTGGTATATGAAATACAAGACGACACTAGCCTAGGGGTAAACAAGACCACTAGAGACAATCAACAGGGATCTTCTGAAGGAACTTCATAAGCCCAAATTAAAATCTCAGTTCATCACTAAGATAAAAGAAATCAAACAAAGAGTTGTTGAGTCTATATGGGACTATGACCAAAGATTCAAGATCCTCTTGGATCGCTTGAGCTTTCACATTCAATATCTACTACACTGAGAGTGGTTCATTACAGGCTTGTTGTCACACATAAGAGTCCACCTTAAATAACATAAGGTGGGAACATAGTTAAAATCCCTAGAGATTTCTATGTTCCTAGAATCCACCCCAGGGGGAGAGTCTAAAACCAACATGGCGCAGGTTCAATTGTAGCTTGCTTTGTTGACCACGTAGTTGCAATATTTGTCCATAAGAAAGGTGGCATGAGAGAATGTTTGGTGCGGTTTATGTAGGATGGAAGGTCACCAAAAGAATAAGTGTCCTCCTTTGAACAATTATATGGATACTTGCGTTCATATCGCATTCCCAACTGGGCCCAAGGTGGAATAGTGTGAGATTTATAGAACATGGGGACACTCAATTATGAAATGCTCGACCCTAAAAAATTATTAGAGTTCTACGCATGCCTTATTCTGTGAATTTTGTAAGTTGGTTGGGAGTGATGTCAACAACTACCATGCACTATAGTTGATGAAGGACCATATTGTGAATGCGTTATGGGTCCAAGGAGCAGAGGAAAAAAAATATCCTGACCAAGGAGGGTATCAAGGACCCACATGTAGAGGATATAGGGGATAAGGAAGAGGATATGGAGGTGGAGGCAGGAAGGCCATTTTCTTCAACTATGGGGAGCCAAGCCATCTGGCATGTTTTTGTACCAAACCACATTCCCTATGCGGGCATTGCCGCAACACAAAGCACTTGATAGAAGAATACCCTGATCTAGTGGCGAAGTGGGAAGAGAAGAAGGGAAAATGCAATATGGTGATGGTTGAACCACAAGAAGATCATGGAAAAAGGGACTTGTTAGTACCTGATTTTTATGGCATGAAAAATACCATATAAAGTTATGGTACATGAAACCTATGTTTTGTTTTATCTCTAAGGAGCTAAGCACTTCAAATAACAACAACGAAAACCTTAATTATGATCAACAACTAGCGGCCAAGAGCTTAAAAATAGGCACTATGACATAAGAAGTGGTCAACCATTAGATTAGGATCAAAATCAATGGCCTAGAGATAATGAGCACCCATAATGTGCAAGGGAGAAAATGCAAATAAGTGCATGTACAAATTCATCGATGCTTGATCCGGATCAATGGCCTATATAAAAAGTATGTCAACAAGTTGCGCCCTCTAAGAAATGACCTCGGGCACGCGTTGTCATCAAAACCGCTGAGGACATGTGCCCCTCAATGACTTTCCATGCCTCCTTGAAGGAATTATTTCTAAACTTTCAAACATCAATGCGTTACCACTCTAGGAAACCAAAAGTGGTATCTGCCCGATATTATCAGTAGTTGTTAGGAACCTATGTCAACCCTTGTCTTTACTATGTTAGTATATTGTTGTTGGAGGCATATGCTTTGTAAGTCGTCCCGTAGTATTTGTTGATCTGTAGTTTATATTAGCCCATAGTATTGGACGCATATGCTTTGTAAGTCGTCCCGTAGTATTATATGTCCCATGGTTTTGACTCATAGTATTGGGCATAGACTTAGTATATAAGTGTGTGTTGAGGTCATTGAAGGCACCGTGAAGTTAATTGTATTGAGCTTGCTCAAAGGAGGTTGCCCCCTCGAAGTGGCTCGTGATCAATATAAAAGTGATTATGTTCTATTATTTATGATATCTCGTGTATTTGCATTAATTAATTATTGCAGGTTCATCACATCTGGTATCAGAGCACTTTCTTGGGCTCGTTGGGTGGAATTTCTGCCAATTTTTTTTTCGCATTTGTTGCAGCTTCATATTTGGAAATAATCCCTATCCGCTTAACTGTGGGAAGTACTTGGGAATAAGCCCTAAAACTCATTGTGAGGAGTACCACACGAACCCCAAAGTAGCTGGCTCATTGAGAGGACCTTCTAGCGAAAAGGGCAACGACCCCTACCTGATTGACTAGTTCCCACCCGTGAGGTAAACCAAGAGCTGTCGTTTGTGGCAAAGCGGTTATCAGTTTTACCTGAGCCGTGGAGTGAGGGGTACTGCCCCAATACGCATGCCATCAGACAACATTGGTGTCTGAGTGAAACACCTGAATTGTTAAGAAGCCGTACAGACCTGGGGTCCATATCTATTTTCAGTTGAACTGTTGTCGATCACTTCCACTCCAGATCCAGTCGTTTCAGATCTATTCTGAAATTCATTCCAGATCCAGTCACCATTTCAAATCCAGCCATTTTTTATCCCTTCCGCGTCGCTATTGCTGATCCATTTCTGGAAAAAAAAAATCAGTTTTTTCTCCATATCTCCCTTGTTTTCACTCTATTTCCCTTGAAATTTTTGGGGAACCCCTGTCATCCCATTCTGCATCTTTCATTCCTGAGGACCCTATCCCCAATTCCCCTTCCCAAAGCCTGAAATCCCACATTTGTCTATTTTTAGGGTTTGCCATAACTTCCTCAGATTTCACCCAATCACCTTCAAATGTTACCACAGAGTTCCTTTCTGAATTCTGCTTCTTTGTCCCTCTCTGCCAAATTTTATCTTTCTATCACCCTGCTTCTGAAATCCCCCTTTTTTTTCTTTGCCTTTCGATAGTGTCCAAAATCTAGTCAAACCCCAATTACCCATCAGATTGTTTCCCCAATCCAAATTTCCCTTTACTAAATCAACTTATGTTTGTGTTTTTCTACCCATTCCACCAAAAAGAAAAAAAACTTGGTTATGGTTGTCACCCGTGCAGGAGCACACACCATGGAGGAAGCACTTGCAGCCATCCAAACCAAACTCCAAGATCTGGATGAAAAATTTCTCAGCCTCCATCTTCAGCATTCAGCCATGAACAATACCCGACAGCCAGAATCTTTTGCAACCACCGGGTTCTCTTCTTCCGGCAATTTTCGTGGGCCGAAGCTTGATTTTCCTCGCTTCAATGGTACTGATTCGACTGGATGGATATATCGAGCAGAACAATATTTTAGTCTGCATAATACTTATGATGCCCAGAAAGTTCCACTTGCATCCTTTCATTTGGAATAGGAAGCCCTTCAATGGTACCGTTGGTACATCAAAGCTCATCCCGAGCCAAACTAGACAGATTTTTGCCAACTCATTTTGCCACGATTTGGTCCTAGTGCTTTTGATGATTTCACAGGAGCACTCACTAAACTTCACCAACTTGGCACAGTGAGAGAGTATCAGACAGAATTTGAGAAATTGGCCAATCAAACAGAAGGATTGTCTGATGAATTCTACAGGAGTTGTTTTATCAGTGGTCTTGAGG
Organism: Larix kaempferi; assembly: GCA_027924585.1. Classification (NCBI taxonomy): domain Eukaryota; kingdom Viridiplantae; phylum Streptophyta; class Pinopsida; order Pinales; family Pinaceae; genus Larix; species Larix kaempferi. Next base: position 1,674,662 of record BSBM01001175.1, on the reverse strand, counting down.
ATGAAATCCGCTCAGAGGTCAAAATGTTTTGTCCCAACACAATGATGGAAGTTCCAGGGTTGGCTAAGCTGGCCGAGGACAAGATCGCAGCTCAACAACGCTCCAAACCCACCTTTGTTTCCTTCAAAAATATGGGTTCCCAATGACCTCCCATCATGCCTGCTCCTCAACCAACTCCTATCAAGCATTTGTCTAAAATAGAAATGCAGGCACGCCGAGAAAAAGGGATTTGCTATAATTGTGATGAGAAATTCACTCGGGGACATAGATGTGTTCAACAAAAGCTCTATCTATTGGATGTGGATTCTCTGCCTGCCTTAGAACTTGGTGAAGAAACTACAGATACAGTAGATGATCAGGTCGACATTCAACACCCGCATGTTGACACCCCATCTCAGGATGACCCACCCGAGATCTCTCTCCATCTTGTAACCGGCGTCACCACCCCACAAACAATGTGGGTCAGGGGATACTTCAAGAAGCTCCCTCTTACCATACTCATTGATTCTGGTAGCACTCATAACTTCATTGACCCTCGGATTGCCAAACAGGATGATTGTTTTGTCCACCCTTGCTCCAACTTTGAAGTCATGGTTGCTAATGGGGGCACCTTACCTTACAAGGGGAAGTGTCACAATGTGCGTATCTCTATGGAAGATTATAACCTACACTCTGACATGTTTTCCTTGTCCTTAGGCGGACGTGATGTGGTTTTGGGCGTTCAATGGTTATGCACACTTAGCCCCATCTTATGGGATTTTGCTGAACTTTGGATGCAGTTTAAAGTCAATGGGGCACAACACAAATTTATGGGCTTACAACCAGGGTCTCTCTACATTATCAGTTCACATCGCCTGGAAAAAATCCTTAAGAAGAATTCACATGGTGTCATCGCTCAGCTCAATTCCATTCAGATGCACCCATCAACAGTCTCCACTACTTCCTTGGATAGATATGCAGGTATATTTGCTAAACCAATGCGCTTGCAGCCTTCAAGAGACCTTTCTGGTAAGAATTTAACCACATCTACCTCTCAGCAGGAAATGATGGCTATTTTGCATGCAGTACAGAAGTGGCAGCCATACCTATTAGGGAATTATTTCTGCATCAAGACTGATCTCCCGAGTCTGGAAAATTTTCTAGCACAATAGGTCTCCTCCACAACACACCTGAAATGGGTTATCCAACTCATGGGTTATCCCTATGTGATCGCTTACAAGAAGGGTAAGGACAATATGGTGGAAGATGCTCCTTCTCGTATAATTGATGACCCAGTTTCTCTTACAGCTCTTTCTCTACTTGTTCTAAATTGGTTGCAATATGTTCAACAGGGCTATCTCTTCTATGAACTCCATGCTTCTTCATCAATAGGGCACTTTGGGTTCTGCAAAATGTATGACCGGGAACAATGTAACTTCTTTTGGCAGGGATTAAAAATGACAATTCAACAGATGATGGCTAACGATGATACTTTCCAAGTCAACAAGGGGGAAATGACACTCCTTTCGGGATTGCTCAAACCCTTGCCCATCCCTACACAGCTTTGGCCAACTATTTCTATGGATTTCCTAGCAGCGCTCTGGTGGTACAATACCACATCTCAGAGGACACCATATGAAGCAGTCTATGGAAAAACACCACCAGTTCTTCTTCCATACACCCTTAGCATCTCCCAAGTTCAGGAAATTGGCTCGGTTCTTCGAAACCGCGATCAGATTCTTCTCATTCTGCAGGACAATCTTCACATGGCCAGAATGTGCCTAAAAAAACAAGCTGATCAGCATCGCTCTGAGCGCATTTTCCACGCAACTGACAAGGTTCTTCTTCATCTACATCCTTCCAAGCAATCCTCCTTGACACTTCAAAGGCGTCAGTGGCCCGAAATGCAACCCGAGGATGCTACCGGGGAACCACTCCTTCAGATTCTGCAGCAATTTCTCCAACCAAAGCTTTGAGGACAAAGCTTTTTCTAAGGGAGAGGGGATGTTAGGAACCTATGTGAACCCTTCTCTTTACTATGTTAGTATATTGTTGTTGGACGCATATGCTTTGTAAGTTGTCCCGTAGTATTTGTTGATCCGTAGTTTATATTAGCCCATAGTATTGACCCATAGTATTGGACGCATATGCTTTGTAAGTCATCTCGTAGTATTATATGTCCCATGGTTTTGACTCATAGTATTGGGCATAGACTTAGTATATAAGTGTGTGTTGAGGTCATTGAAGGCACCGTGAAGTTAATTGTATTGAGCTTGCTCAAAGGAGGTTGCCCCCTCGAAGTGGCCCGTGATCAATATAAAAGTGATTCTTTTCTATTATTTTTGATATCTCATGTATTTGCATTAATTAATTTTTGTAGGTTCATCACAGTAGTTCTTTACAACTCAGCTTATTTGACAACTCATCATGTATCCCCACGTGCCATCTGTTTGAGACCCCATCATTCCATAACTTATTTTCCTACCGCCACTTGTCATGTGGATCCCATCACTCCTTATTTCTAACTTACCCTATTTCCATCTTCCACCTATCCTATAGATCCTATTACTATTGGTTACTTTCCACCTCAGATTCCAACGTGTAAAGTGTATCTTCAAACCAACAAATAAAAAGGATTTTTAACCTAGTTTAAAATATTATTATATTTTTACTTGAGGAAGCATGCTCTTAATGACCAACATACCAGGCCATCCTTGCATGAATCCTACCTATCCAAGTCAACACCTAACAGTCCAGCTTAGCTTCTAGGTGTCATCGGGGTATCGCTCTACCACTGTTATCCAACTCTGTTACTTAAATCCTTGTTTCTTCCATTGATTTAGTGAAGCCCTAATTTCTTAAGTTTGCTCTAATTTAGTATAATTTACCACCAATTTAGTCATAATCCATAGAACCAGTGAGCTACAATGACACCTAAAACCATAGTGACCCTTATGAATCCCCATTTCTCAAGGGAAGAACACGTCTATGATCACCAGGATGACGTTTTCAACACCATTATCACTGGTTTAGAACTAAATGAGACCATTAGGGAAGAAAATACCATATCCTTCACTTTCCAAGACAAATTAAACCTATGGGACTCAAACATCTCCTAGACAGCATGTCCTAGATCTGTCGTGTTCCCTGATTTTGTCACATAGTGTTCCAAGCACTACTTCCCCACCAAACGAGCTATTTTGTTTTCGGACATGTATAGGAACTTGTCTTTTGTCACCCTTGATGCCCTCATTAATATGTTCTGTCATCTAGAGTCTTTATCCCCCTGTCCTTTCAATGAAAAATCCCTGGCAAGTGCTTTTAATGGCCTCTTTCATTACGATCACCATCAATTTATGTCCAAACATTTAGAGCCTGGAATAGCCATATCATGTTAAATTTTGAGTATTAAATCACAATACTAAAGGATCTTTGCTGAGAGAATAACATCTACAGTATATCAATGCATGACAATCATAATATGACAAGCATCACAAGCATCACAAGAATCAAAAGCATAGAGACAAGAGACAGAGAGTTTCCGTGGGGAAAACCCTAAGGTGAAAAACCCCACAACTTCCTCAGAGATAGAGAGAGCAATGGCTCAACCAAAATACAACCAAATAATACTGAGATACTCTCCTAGCAGATGATCCTCCTCCTCCTCACTAGTGCGCCACTTTTTAGAGAGAGAGTGAGTTACTTTTCCGAGTGAGTAAAATAGAGATTTCTTATCTCTATTTATACTCACCTTTTTGGCTAGTGACCTACTGGGGCCGACTTGTCTACTTAGATACATCCACATTATATTATATATTAATTAGGGCCGACCCCATATGGTGGTCTAATAACCCATCGGCAAGTACACACACTTGCGACACTTGTCAGTCCACATGACGAAACTTCCTTATAGAGGAATAACACATCTCTTATAAGGGTACAATAAATATATACACAGATGAAATACATTCCGAAGTTACATATACATCAACACTCCCTCTTAACTAGGAAGGTATTTCTCGACACAGATCTGCTAGACAAGTCTTCTTCTCTGGATCATCATCATCGATGCATCGTCATCATCATCGTCACTACTGCGACTATCTCAACCAATCTCTGACTCTACTCGTCATAGGAAGTTCTACAGAGCCAGTCCTTTTTCATACTGGATGTAGGCCCACCACCTGTAGGTCTTCATCATCTCTGGCCATACTGTGGAATCTTCAGGACTTATTACGTGCGTCACAAAACCTCGAAAGAGCATCCCAGGATGTTACGGGTACACAACTCCGACCTGTAGGATCTCCCAGGGCGTTATTACATGTGACCCCACCACAAAACCTCGAAAGACCATCCCAAGATGTTACGGGTACACAACTCCAACCTGAAGGATCTCCCAGGGCACAAATTACATGTGGTCACCACAAAACCTAGCAAGAGCATCTCAGGATGTTACGGGTGCACAACTCCGACCTGAAATCTCCCAGGGCACAAATTACATGTGGTCATGGAAAAACCTCGAAAGAGCATCTCAGGATGTTACGGGTACACAACTCCGACCTGAAATCTCCCAGGGCCCAAATTACATGCCATAGGAAAAAACCTCGCAAGAGAATCCCAGGATGTTACGGGTACACAAATTCGACCTGAAAGATCTCCTAGGGCACAAATTACATGTCCTCCCAGAGCAATGTCTTGAAAGAGCATCCCAGGCTGTTACGGGTACACAACTCCGACCTATAGGATCTCCCAAACATGCTCCTCTGCACAACCTGATCCACGGCCACAAAGTATCATCCTGATACTCACCATACATCAACCTGATGTACACATGATCATCATCACTGCAACGTCCTGCTGCATGTCATCTGGAGCAACATCCTGAAGCTCATCATCCATGATCATCCTGATCATCACTGCAACATCCTGCTGCATGTCATCTGGAGCAACATCCTGAAGCTCATCATCCATGATCATCCTGATCATCACTGCAACATCCTGCTGCATGATCCACCTGATCATCAATGCATCTACCTGATGCATACCAAGTATCTACCTGATACATATCATCATACATGATCCTCCTGATCATACAATGTATCCACCCGATACAAATACAAATACATGATACATATCATCATACATGATCATCCTGATCATACAATGTATCCACCTGATAATACAAATACATGATACATATCACCATACATGATCCACCTGATCATCAATGCATCTACCTGATGCATACCAAGTATCTATCTAATCCATATCATCATACATGATCCTCCTGATCATACAATGTCTCCACCTGATACAAATACAAATACATGATACATATCACCATACATGATCCACCTGATACATATACAGATACATGGTCCAAACATCCAAAATGATGCATATACAAAATACATACACATGATCCAACTGATCATATCCAACATCCAACATGATGCGTACATACATACATAAAATGATCCAACTGATCATATCCAAGCAGAAACCAGAACATCAACCTGATGCTCATCATCCAGCACTTACATCCACAGCCATGTGAAGGATCCTCCTTCCAACATGCTTAGAATGGCTTCAGCAAAAGTGTCCATCACTTCTTCCTCGAAGTGTCCTCGATCTGAAGAACACCAAGCCTCTCTCTGAAGTACTCGAACTTCACTCTGGCTAGTGGCTTCGTCAGCACATCTGCAATCTGCTCGTCCGTCGCAACATACAAAAGCTTCACAGCTCCTCTCTGCACCATATCCCTGATATAGTGATATTTGATCTCTATGTGTTTCGACCTGTCATGAAACACTGGGTTCTCGGACAGCTTCACACAACTCTGGTTATCACAGAAGATACCAGTAGCCTCCAACGGGAGATTAAATAACTCAGACAGTAGCTTCCATATCCATACTGCCTCACAACTAGCTGAACAGGCTGCAACATACTCTGCCTCAGCTGTACTCAGTGCTACGCAGGACTGCTTCCTGCTAAACCAAGAGATCACACCTGATCCCATACTGAAACAACACCCAGATGTGCTCTTCCTATCTGCAACACTGCCAGCCCAATCTGAATCAACATAACCCTGTAGGTTAAACTTTTGATTCGCTTCATACTTGAGCCCATAATCCACTATACCCTTCAGGTACCTCAGAACATGCTTTACAGCAACCAGGTGAACACTCCTCGGATCCGTCAGGAACTGGCTCAATGTGTTCACAGCAAAGCAAATGTCTAGTCTCGTGTTCGTCAGGTACATCAATGATCCAATCATCTGACGATACATAGAGACATCAACTGGCTCAGATGAAGCATCACAAAGAAGCTTTAGATTTGATGCCATCAGTGTGGCCATGGCCTTACAATCCATCATCCCAAATCTCTTCAGGATATCTACTGTGTACTTCCCTTGACCAAGGAAGATCCCACCTGCATTCTGCCACACCTCCATACCTAGGAAATAGTGCATCATTCCCAAATCTTTCATATCGAATTCAGCTGCAAGCTTCCTCTTAGTATCTACAATCAGTCTATCATCTCCTGTCACAAATAGGTCATCCACATACAGGAGTAGAATCACTGGATTCCCTTCCTCAACCATGTAGTAAAGGTTGGAATCCGCTTTACTCTTGGTAAAGCCCAAGCTAGATAGAAAACTGTCCATCCTACCATACCAAGTTCTGGGAGCTTGCTTCAAGCCATACAAGGCTTTCTTCAATCTGCACACATATGAATCCCTGTCATGTATTTCAAAACCGAGTGGCTGTTCCACATATACTTCCTCTTCTACTACACCATTCAGGAAAGCAGTCTTGACATCCATCTGGTGTATTTTCCATTTCATTGCTGCAGCCAGGGAAAGTACTGTTCTGATGGAAGTATACTTGGCTACAGGTGCAAAGGTTTCTTCATAATCTATTCCTTCTTTCTAAGAGAAACCACGAGCTATGAATCTTGCTTTGTATTTTTCTACATTGCCATCTGCAGCGTGCTTGATTTTGTAGATCCACTTGGAAGTCACAACAAACTTCTCTTTAGGTCTTGGGACAACATCCCAAACATCATTCTTCATTATTTATTGGTATTCCTCAACCATAGCATCCTTCCATTCTTTCTTTTCTGCTGCCTCTTCATAACTGGAAGGCTCTTTGTTCATAATGTCACAGAGTAAAGCAACATAACTGGTGTGTGATCTGGTTCTCTTCTTTGATCTGTGTTCTTCTTCTGGAATGCCAAATCTTTCTACATCATGAATGAGCTCTCTAGCCCATACAGGTTTCCTCTTGTGAGAGTTATCCTCATGGGGTGGATCTACAGGTTCTTGTGGATCTTCAAACTCACGAACAGTTTCTGGAACTGCTTTAGTCATGATAGTGTCCTGAAATCTTGTTTCCTTAGGTTCTTCATAAACTTCGGTAGGTTCCTTTCTTGATTTGATGAATGCTGAGTTTTCATCAAATGTTATATCCCTACTGACATCAATTTTCTTGAACCCTGGAAATTATATTCTGTAAGCCTTCGAGCTTTCACTATAACCCACAAAGATGCCCTTCTTTCCTGAAGGATCTAGTTTAGTCCTCTTCTCTTTTGGGACATGAGTATATACTGGAAAACCAAATATTCTGAGATGGTTGACTTCAGGTTTCTTACCAGAAAATACCTCTTCTGGTGTCTTGTTGTCCAATATCTTGTGGGGTGTTCTGTTTTGCACATATACAGCTGTTCTAGCTGCTTTTTCCCATAGATGCATAGGAAGATCCTGGTCATGCAACATTTCCCTTGTTGCTTCCATGATAGTTCTGTTCTTCCTTTCTGCAACTCCATTTTGTTGAGGATTATAAGGAGCAGTCAACTCCCTCTTAATCCCTGAATCACTGCAAAGCTTCTTGAAGTCACTTGAGGTGAATTCTCCACCATTGTCAAATCTGAATGTCTTGATTTTCTTGTCAGTTTGATTCTCCATCAAGGTTTTGAATTCCTTGAATTTATCAAGCACCTCATCTTTTCCCTTCAAGAAGTATACCCAAGTCTTCCTGTAGAAGTCATCAATAAATGATACATAGTAAACATACCCACTCAAGGAACTGGATGACATAGGGCCACATACATCTAAGTGGATGATTTCCATGATATCTTTTGCCTTGCTTTCACTACTTGGGAAAGCCTTCTTAATGTTCTTACCTTTTGCACATCCTTTGCAAACACCTTCATGTTTGGTCTTGATTTCAGGAAGACCCTCTACTGCCTTGCTTGCAATTGGAAGTGCCCTATAGTGCATGTGAGCAAGTATTCTATGCCAAAGTTCACTTGGATCCATGGATTCGTGCACCATGGCATGTTCAGGTTGTCCCTTCAATTTATACAAGCCTCCCTCTTGCTCTCCAATTACTACTGCATCATCTATGGTATTTCCCTTCGGCACATTAGGACTTGTCCATCCACAATTGTAACCCTCATACCTTTTGCATCCAATGCAAAAATGGAGAGTAAGTTCTTCTTGAGCCCAGGTACATAAAGTACTTCTTTCATCTTCAATAATTTTCCAGAATCTAGGTTGTAGGAGGCTTCACCACTTCCTTTGATTGGGTATTGATAATCATCCCCAAGTTTCACCTTATGAGGTGATTCATGTTCAGATAGGTTCACAAAGGATTCCTTAAACCCAGTCATGTGTTTGGAAGCCCCACTATCAATCAACCAATCATTACATCCATGGGAGATGGTACCTGTAAGAGAAGAAATTAGAACATATTCTTCTTCACTTGATGAGTCATCATCACTACTACTTTCTGCCCTAGCCTTCTTCTTTGGAGGTTCATCATCTTCGGCAGCATGAGCATGAAACCTTCTTTTGTTGCCCTTCGTCTTCTTACTAGAGTTGTTGTTATTATCCCTTTTGTTCTTGGGACAATCTGAAGCAAAGTGACCCTTCTCATTGCATGTGAAGCATCTTAGATCCTTCTTACTCTTTTGATGGGATCTTCTGTGGTGAGAGTGATCCTTCTTGGTTTTGCTTCTTTTGGTGTGAGCTGCAAGAGATTGATCTTCTCCTCCCATCTTTTCTTCACGAGCTATACGTCTAGCTTCTTCTTGAGAGCATTCTTCCTGAAGTCTACTGAAGGAGATCAACTTCTTCCTTGCACAAATTCCTTGAATAAAGGAATCCCATGACCTGGGTAGGCCATTTAGAGTGGTCATCACCACTTCACCATTCTCCACCATTTCATCTACTACTTCTAATTGTTCCTTGATCTGGGAGACCCTTGAAAAGTAAGATTGAATGGTTTCTCCATTCTGAAACTTCACTGCTTTCAATTGGTTCCGCAGGGTCATCTTTCGATTTATGTTCTTTCCTTCAAATAGCTTGGTCAAAGATTCAAACATCTCTTTGGGTGTCTTAAGAGAAGACACATGAGGTATGAGATAGTGTTTGATAGAATCAACAATGATTCTCTTTTCCTTGATCAAGTTCTTCTTGTGCAATGCCTTGACTTCTTCATCCTCTGGGATAGGGATGTCTTCTTTCACATATGAGTCCAACTCATTCTCTTCCAGGATTAACCCAATCCTATACTTCCAGGCTCGGAAGTTATCAGCTTCTTCAAGCTTATCCTCAAGCTTGGTGTGGAGGGGCATCTTTAAGAGTACTTCAAATGGAAATAGAAAAGATTTAGGACTTACCACTTGAAGTGCTGAAAACTGGATCTGGTCCCGGATTAGGGTTTGTCAGAGAAACCCTAAAAATTCAAAATGTGAATTTCAAAATTCTGAAAGGATATAAAGATGCGCCTTGGAGAGCTGATCAGCCTAGTACATTCAGAATTTGAGATCAGCAAAGTCTTGCCCTTCAAAATTGTCTTTTTGTCCTCCCAGGTTCACTAGGGAGAGCCCTGAATTAGGGTTTGAGTTTCTCGGAGATCTACCCAGCCAAAAATGTCGATCCAAAGCTCTAACCTTCCATTTTTGAAAGGCGCTTCCAGCTGTGTCTTCAGTTTCCAGAAATTCCTATTTTTGTGGAAACCCTAATTTTTAGGGCCAAATCTGAAAATGCTCGGAACTGAATTCTGATTGGACAAATAGATGCGCCTTGATGAGTATATCCAATCTACTATACTGAATTTCAAAAATATGTGGAGAGAAACCCAATAAACAAGGAGTACAAGCTTCCGTCACTGCAAAATGTCTTCTTCTCAGTTAAGCTCTGATACCATGTTAAATTTTGAGTATTAAATCACAATACTAAAGGATCTTTACTGAGAGAATAACATCTAAAGTATATCAATGCATGACAATCATAATATGACAAGCATCACAAGCATCACAAGAATCAAAAGCATAGAGACAAGAGACAGAGAGTTTCCATGGGGAAAACCCTAAGGTGAAAAACCCCACAACTTCCTCAGAGATAGAGAGAGCAATGGCTCAACCAAAATACAACCAAATAATACTGAGATAGTCTCCTAGCAGATGATCCTCCTCCTCCTCACTAGTGTGCCACTTTTCAGAGAGAGAGTGAGTTACTTTTCCAAGTGAGTAAAATAGAGATCTCCTATCTCTATTTATACTCACCTTTTTGCCCAATGACCTACTGGGGCCGACTTGTCTACTTAGATACATCCACATTATATTATATATTAATCAGGTCCGACCCCATATGGCGTTCTAATAACCCATCGGCAAGTACACACACTTGCGACACTTGTCAGTCCACATGATGACACTTCCTTATAGAGGAATAACATATCTCTTATAAGGGTACAATAAATATATACACAGATGAAATACATTCCGAAGTTACATATACATCAACATATCAACCATTCCTCCTCCCTATGTTACTATTGTGTTCTCTAAATCTTCCAGGAAATCCATCTCTATTATTTGTATGCTCGCAGGTCTTGAAGATTATGAATCTGTAGATGAAGTAACCTTTGAAGTTCTACTCAAATTAACCACTGAACCTAGTAGGAATCCTCCCCACTTTGACCTCTGTAGTTATCTATCTGAGAAGATTCATGAGAAGTTATAATAATTTCCTGCAATTGAATACTTTGGATTCCCTTCTTACTTGTTCTTCTTGTTCTTTTACCAAAATTATGAGAACTTCAAGCACTTGGGATTGAGAACCATAGATGAAAAAGGAGCACAACTCCCTGTGTATGAATGGACAAACTTGGTTCTAAGAAGACGACACAACTCCAACTTTTCAGAGTTTACAGACAAAGTAATGAGTGTTGCATACAGTTTGATCCATGGTAGTTCCCCCCCTAGAATTCTACTAGACAATAAGAAGCATCTCCAATTTACCACAGATATTCAATTTGGGGATTAGTTTCTATATGAATACCACACAATCATTAGGGTCTATGGATTTGAGAAAGAACCCTACAAGTTACCTACCTTTCTTACTCCTAGAATATTTACTATGGATTTTGTAAGATAGAAGATGAATTTAGATGAGTTACATTTCAGGGATTTCAGACAGCACATATATTTCTGATTACCTCAAGAGATGGGACCTCTTATCATAAGAGGGATAAATTCTCTCAGTATGTGGAAGAATATCTAAGCCATCTCACCCTCAATAAATTTGAGAGATATTCCTATGATCCACATCAAGTGAGATCCAAGCAAATGTTGGAAAACAAGAATTCAACATATGTATGCCTACCCAAACCTCTATAGGAGAGAATGGAAAACGGAGAAACTTGGGAGGAAGTTCAAGAAGCCATAAATAATTTTGAAGAAGAGGAGAGACAAAATTAATTAATTGGGCAAAGAGGGCAGATGAGGAAGCCCAAGAGATTGATATTGATCAATACTAGAAAGGCCCATACCCCAAAAGGGCCAAAATAGAAACAAAAGATGATGAAAAATCATTGGTGGAAGTAGGATCAGAATCAGTTGAAATCCACAGGGAAATCACTGAGCTGATAGAAAAACTAGATTTTCCAAGGAAGCCTCCATTTCAATATGTTTGTTACCCTTCCATTGAGTTCACTATTCCTCAAAAGATACATGGTTCTTCATCAATAGAACCAGTCCCTGTAAGAAAATATCTTCAGACTAGATACAATAATATAAGAGAGAGAGGAATAAAAATGGTGAAAGAACTTAGACAGGACATCCCAACCACGGGAAGAAAATAGATATCAATGTCTGACCACAAACAAGACACACTAAGGTTTTCTATTCTAGAACCTAAAGTCACTAATCCAGTAAAACTAAGTGACTGGAGAGCAGAATAACACATTGTGAACTTCAAAGAGTTCAGTACGCTGGATAAAATGGATTTTTATAGGTAAATTAGTGATATGATGTGTATTGAAATTATTAAATTAGAGAAAGAAGAAAGAAAGCTCAGGTTGGCCCTTGAAAAGTTTGAGAAACTATATAATATGGAAAAATGGACCTCAAGGGCCAAACAAATCACCATCAATTCTTTAGAATCAAAATTGGTGGCATTAGCAACTGATCCTTTTGATGGATCTCAAATTAAATCACTCATAGCAAAAAACGACAATGAGATATCCCAACTGAAGAAGTTAACGATGCCTACAATAGACCCAATGTAGGCTGAAGAAATCAAGAAGCTACAGGAGGAAAGGAGAAAATTTATGGCAGCATGATAGAATTCCAACAATTATCTGAAGAGAGAAGAAGAAAAATTGATGATTTACACTAGAAAATTGCCAACTTGAAATTAGCAGCAGCTAAAATATCCACTATACAAAGTACTACATCCTCAAATATCGCAATTCAAGCAAGGAGTCAACGCAAAATATCAACCCCTACAGTTCTAATGGAGAGTCATCCTACAACAGGTACAACAGAAGAAACAGGTACAAAAAATGTAGCAGAAGGTCAATTGGGAACACCACATATGGCATAAGCTATAGATGAACAACAGGTTGTTCCTCCAGAGACCATTGATATGGATTCCATGGAATAAGATCATGCTAATTTGAGGTCAATTCCTCAAACCATTGAGGAAGACAATGACCTAGGTGCTAAACTTGATGAGGCCAAAGGGGAAATAGAGACAAAGGATAATAGGATCCTTGAATTGGAAATTGAAGTTAGCAAAAAGGAAGATGACATTATAGAGATAGAAAGAGAAGTAGGAGATCTAAATAGTCAAATAGCTTCCTTATAGATAAATATTCAAGGAGAACAATTGATAATAAGATTAACACAAGAGGTTTGGGAAAATATTGAAGAGTGTTTCATGCAAAATGGGACTACTTTGAAGTTATACAAGATGAGTTGGATATGGCCACTCAGGACAATGCAGAGATAAATTCAGTTGAAAATCAATTAGGGAATATGCCGAAGCAGGCCTTTGAGGTAATTGACAATCTGAATAGTAGAACAAAAAAGAAGCTAGCTGAGAAAGGCATTGACAATAAAACTCAGATTATCAAAATTGTGAGGTCAATGATCATGAAGTAGACTTATGTTTATAGAATGAAAGATAATGTCAAACAACTGAATGATGAAATAAGTGCTTTTAAAGCCCTATTGAAAGATGTGTTAATCTTAGGAATTCCCTCTCCATGGGATGGAAATGGAGATGCTTTCCCCAAGGATACTTACAAAGGGAACCTTGATCAAAAGAAGGAATATTTCCCTAAAAAACCACTGGAAGGAGAAATAAAAGGATAGTAAGCAGTAGAAAGACTAAAACGTTGCTTTAAAATATGGATGGGATTGAAAAATACTGCCAAGAAATTGGGACCAATCTCATATGACAAAACACTATTGGATAAATCTCCCTGGAATCATTGAAATCTCATAAACATCCTTTGGGAAAGGAGTGGAAAATAGTTATTCAGTATCGTAAGCATGTGTTTCCACCCAGAGAATCAGTTGCAAAGCCTTCAAGTCACTCATTAGGTTAGTCAGTAGGTCAATATCCAAGCTCATAGTCAAGTTAGGAAGAAACTCAACCATAAGCTCAAATTCCAAGTTCATTTGCAAATCATCCACCACCTATCTCATTTATGCCACCTACAGGTCGAATGAATATCCAGATGATGCACCAGATGAACCATGCTAGAATCCCTCAGGTGGGCCAATATGACACCCTCCTTTCCAATAAAATGTTTACATGAGGGGAAAAAATAGGGTTGTTAGCAAAAAGAAGTAAATATTCATATTTTTAGCAATAAATGTTGTAGATATGCATGAAGATGCTCTAGATGTAGAAGGAAACATGACAACATCAAGTAAACTGAAAATAAATTTACATTTGTAGATGTTGTGCATGACCTAAACCAGTTAAGAATTTTCAAAAGAACAATACAAAACACTTTGTATAAAGATATAGCTCGAATATCTCTAAATAATTGAGCTTCTATCATGCCTGAGCATACATCATTTCAACTTGATTTTCCTCTGGGAACTAACATGAAAAATGGCGACTATACTGGGGATGCAAGTGAAAGAAATATTCCCCCTGCTACAATTTGAAGACGATCTGAGCTCTGTGTGGTGAAGCAGATCAAATACCTTGGTTGAATTTCACTTGGTGACTCCATTGGATCAAATGGATCCTGGAAGAAGACATACTCGATTGCATCCTCAATCATTAGAATTCTGGAGCTTTCCCAATTCTCGAGCACATTGGAGGAACCTCCGTACAGTCCAAGGGAAAGGTATTCCTTGTTTTAATTCAAATATGATATCTCCTGCAGTAGATAATCAAGAAACTTCTTAGGATTTAAATGATTTTGAAAATCTACAAAATATTCCCCAAACACCTTTGAATCTTGATTTAGATCCCCAATTTACCTCTCCTTCATCATATGCTAATACATATGGACATACTCCATCATATGCGTGACCTCAAAGAACCTCTCTCACACTCCAAGCTCATAATATAATCCTATATCATTTAAATATGGTTAGAAGAGGACAATGATGTCCACCCCCTGTAGTAAACCCATGGTTAGCTAATAGATTTGGTGCTATCAGTCTACCAAACAATATTCATGACATGCCTGAGAAATATCTAAAGATTTTACCAAAATATGATGTTGAAAGGGATATTACCGTTGAAGATCACATCTCTAATTTTCAATATTTTACAGATGATATTCTCATCAAAGAAGATGATGTTTACATGAGACTTTTTGTAAAATATTTTGGAGGAGAAGTCAGGAAATAGTTTAGAGACCTACCTGAAAAATCTTTAAATTCTTGGCTTTCCTTGGAGCAGGAATTCATGAGATAGTGGGGGTGAAAAGAGAGATCATTTGTACTACCTAACTGAATTTGCAGCTTTAAATAAAAAGAATGGAGAAAATGTCAATGAATTTAATAAAAGGTTTAACAATATCTATAACAATATTCCTCAAGATATTAAAACTTCACAAGATGCTACTAAAGTCACATATACAGGAGCACATGAATATGACTTTGCTATGATTTTAAGCGAAAGGAGGTCTACTACTTTGTTAAATATGCATGTTGATGCTCTAGATGTAGAAGGAAACATGACAGCCTCGGGTAAACTGAAAAACAGACAAGATGTTGACAAAAAGAATCCCAGAGATGAGGCCAGTACATCATATAGAAATAAGGAAAGTCAAGATGAAAAGATCGAGGAGATGTAAAAAATGTTGAAAGGCCTGTCAAACAAAGTCACCAAGCTTGAGGTGGATGGAAATAATCAATATTGAAATCCTCAAGGCATGGGACAGAGAAACCCTAATCAGTATAGGAGGCATTTTAATCCTCAAATTCGAAACAAAGATAGGAGAAATGAAGATCCTCCCATACAACCACCAGTAAGGACAAATGATGTTGAACATGTAGTGGAAATTCCTCCCGATGAGGAATTTGTTGAACCTCCTAAAGATATTCTTTGGGTAAATGATGATGATGATATGATACATCTTACTCAGAAAGAGTATGAAAGGTAACTATAAGATGATGTGTATCAAAATGAATCTGAAGCAAAAAAGAGGTACTTTCTAAGGCCATGGAATTTATCAGAAAATTAGCCTAAAGCACCCGCTCTTGATAAATTGGTAAAAAATCCAAAAGATAATAAATATGTTGATAATTCATCCCTTGTTAAAAATACTTCTTCTAATAAAGTAAATCCTAATACCTCATCCTCTTCTAAAATTCATATTTTCCCTCCTCGTGTCCATAAGAAAATTGTTGCACTTCCCACTTAAGCAAAAGAGATAGATAAAGCTTCTTAGCCTTTTGATTTTTAGCATGAGATTTCTAAAATTAAGATGTCTATTCCACTATATGAACTTGCTCAACACCTTATTTATACCAAGAAAATTGAAAAAGTCCTCAAGTTGAATAATGCCAGTCCTCAATCAGGCAGTTTGAATATTGCTGATGAAACCCATACTATTGAAGTTGGACCTGCAGTTGAAGATGAAAACAATGAATATACACCTCCCTTTTATATAACCTTGAGTCGGCATGGAAAATTGTTGCATAATTGTATGTTGGATTTAGGTGATACTCACAATCTGATGCCTAATTTAATCATGGAATAATTAGGTTTGGAAATCACAAAACCTTACCATGACTTGTACAGTTTTGATTCAAAACCAGTAAAATGTGTAGGCATTAGAAAGAACATGGTGGTAACTTTGGCACAGTTACCATCCAAATGTATTTTTCTTGATGTAGTAGTAGCTGATGTGCCTTCAAGCTATGGTATGTTATTGTGAAGAACTTGTGTAAAAAGGATGGGAGGAACCATGCAAATGGACATGAAATATGCTATTGTTCCACTGTTTTCAGGAGAGACCAGAAGACTATATAGAGAATCCATGTATTCCTACATACTCAGTGAGAGATGAAGTCCTATAAACTATCCTATATACACCATAGAAGAATATATGGGCTATTGTATGTTGATTGCAGGAGATGATTATAAAGAAGGATCTCTGAAATTGATGGCAGCAAAGAATATAAATCTTCAACATGATCATATTTGGGATATGTACTTTGATGGATCCTCTACCAAATATGAAGCTGGAGATGGGGTGATTCTTATTTATCCAACCAGATAAGATATTCCATCTCCTTTTAAATTAAATTTTGAGGCCACAAAAAAATGTGGTTGAATATGAAGCATTGGTCTTGGGTCTAAAAACAACTAGAAAGATGGGGATAAAACTTAATTATCTATTTGGATATTTAGAACTAATAGTGCAGCAGATAAAAGGAAAATATTAGACTAAGCATCCGAAAATTAGAGCTTACAAGAATAAGGTATGGGATTTAATTGATAATTTCTTTGAATCTTTTAATATCACAACCATTCCTATAGAAGAAAATCAGAGAGTTGATTCATTGGCCATAGCAGCAAGTTATTTCAAACCTCCAATAGAAATTAAGTTGAGACATGAAGTTGAGATGATTTATAGGCCATCTATCCCTGAAAACACCAAACACTGGAAATTTTTTGAAGATGATGAACAGATTAAAATATTTCTAGAAGTGATTGATGAATTCTCCAGTACTTGCATTGATCAAGAATAAGAAACAAAAGATGATATAGAGAGTCAAGAAAAAGAGGATATTGATGTCAAGTTGGAATTCAAAATAGAAAATCATAAGATTGACCAGATGAAGATTAATTTCATTCCTAAAGGACTAGTTCCTATATAAAGGCTATTTGACAAGAATGATGTTCCTCATAACCCCAAAATCCAACCAAAAGAAGATGATGTCGAAGAGGTAAATATTGGAACTCAAGAGGCACCCAAGAATATAAAAATTTTCAAGTTGCTACCTACTGAAGTAAAATAGAGATACATCAAGATTTTTAAAGAACATATAGATATTTTTTCATGGAGGTATGAAGATATGAGAACCTATGATGCATCAATAATTGATCATAAGATCCCTTTGAAGCTTGGAACAAATCCTTTCAGGCAGAAACTTCGGAAAAAATCCTATTCTACTACCCATTATAGAAATGGAAGTGAGGAATTTATTAGATGACAAAATAATAATTCATATTAGATACTCAAAATGGGTTGCAAATTTGTTCCATGTCAGAAAAAAGAATGTAGAAATAAGGTTGTGTGTTGATTTCAGGAATCTCAACAAATGCTCTCTTAAGGATAATTATCATTTTCCCAAGATGGATCAAATTCTATAGAAAGTTGTTTGAGTAGAGAGGATATCTATGATGGATGGATGGATATATGATGATGGATGGATCAAATTAAGCAAGGAGGAAGATGGATCAAATTTCCATCCCACACTGTTCAAAAGGCTAGTTGGAAGTCTTATGTATCTTACTGCGACAAGGCTTGATATAATGTATGGAGTAAGTATGATCTCAAGGTTCATGGAGACCTCAAAAGAATCACATTGGCAGGTAGGTAAACTAATTATGAGTTATGTCAGTGGAACAATGTATTTTTGCATTCGGTACTCAACTTGAAAAGATTTCAGACTTGTTGGATACACTGATAGTGATTGCGCAATAAGTAAGGATGATAGGAAAATCACCTCTGGGTATACCTTTCATTTTGGTACAGGAGTAGTGTCATGGGAAACAAAGAAACAACCCATTGTAACTTTGTCATCAACAGAACCAGATTATGTCGCAGCTACAAGCGCTACATGTCAATCTGTTTGGATGTGCAGAATGTTAAACGATGTGTCGTAGTGCCAGAAAGAACCCACAATAATTTACTACGACAGCAATTCAGCCATTGCATTGTCAAAGAACCATTTGTATCATAAAAGAACCAAGAATATTGACACCATTTACATCATTTCATCAGAGAATTGGTAAATAAAAAAGAAATTTGTTTAGATTTTTGTAGGTTTGAAGATCAGCTGGTAGAAATATTTACAAAAACCACGGGTGGTTCACTCAGTGAACTTGTTACATAGAACGATCGTTCACATGATATTAAAGAATATCCCTAATTTCACTAAATATTGGAAAATGTCTCCTAAAATTGTTTTGTTGAACCCCCCTCCCAATATACCTTTCTAATTAAGAAAACCCGTAGTTTCACGAGATATTGTAGGTATCCATTTTTATCAACCCATTTTTAATACCCCATTTATATCATATTATCAAGTTGTAACAAATAGGAGTGTCTCTAACACATCTTAGTATAAGCAAACATGATGCTAAATAAAATAATAGTATAATGCTTATAATGATCCCACCAGGATTGCAGGGTGACTGATCAATTTGTAGCGTTGGATAGTGGAATACCCAATGAAATATTAATGAGGAAGGAAAAATGTGTAAAAGGAAACCCAATCAAGAGATCAATGTAACAAAGAATGTAAAATACTGATAGTCTAATAGTTAGTGAAATGCTTAGAAAATATGAGAATTGCAGATGTTTCACACCACATCCTTCCAATCTACCAATTTTATATCATGTAAATACAAGTATATCCATATAGAGCTCATGTTTTCTATAATCTTAATAAATTGGAGGTATGAATTGAGCCCATGATTTGGAGGTATGAATCCATCCCATGAATTGGAGGTTATTCCTTATCCCACCCAAATATAATAGCCCCCAATATTTATATTACTATGTCAAATTAAAAACCCCCCTTGATCCCTTAATATAGGGGAATATATTTTTGAATTTTTTAGGAGTATTCAAACCCCCAATATGAATGGATGTGATATTATATTTCCTAGCTAATGAAGCCCTCGTGACAAAACCATTGACAAAAGAAAATTTCCGGTATATGCGCAGTTTAGGAGTTGTTAATTATGCAAATGACTTATATTTTCACAGTCAATTCTAGCTCTGAAGTGTTTTTGATAATTTTGTTTCTAATGTAATTCCAAGTGCTCATAATTAAGGCAGAGTGTTGGAAATATTAATTATGAGATGATTGTGTATCTAGTCTGCGTAGACTCTGTCAGTCATTAAGTCAGTCAATGTGTTATTCTGTAATGTCAGTCAGTATGTCAGGATATGGAGTTCACGTCTCACCATATTTAAGTGGATGAATAGTAGCTCAGAAGTCAAGTTTCTAGGTAGATGTCACTCAGAAATTTAATTACAGTCTTTAATGTTACTCGGTATCTTCCAAGTGAAGCCATTCAATGGTTTTTGTATTTAACATTGAAAAGCATAGTCATTTTGCAATCCATGAAAAATGCAAGAAGAAGAAGGCCGAAGCCGAAGAAAGTTTTTAGCAGTATGCAAAAGTACAGGAGCTCAAGCTCATGAAATAGAATTGTTTTAAAGCTTAGGAGCACAAGCTCTGTGTTTATTTGTCTTGCTTCATTCCGCAAAATTTTATTTCACATGTCGCATATATTTTCTGGAGTGTGAATGTCTGAATTTTTTCTTTTATAAAAATGAAAAATATATGAGCTAATTTTACTGCGACGTGAAAATTGAAAGATTGCAAAATCACCGCGCACAAATTTAGGATAGTGTCCTAAAATATCATGCACTAAGTTGTAAGTTTATGGGCTTGTAAAAGTTAACATATGAAAAGTATTAACGTTTGGATGTGCATGATAAATATCTTTTAAGTTGCAAAAAG
This sequence comes from Larix kaempferi, assembly GCA_027924585.1. Lineage (NCBI taxonomy): Eukaryota > Viridiplantae > Streptophyta > Pinopsida > Pinales > Pinaceae > Larix > Larix kaempferi. Next base: position 1,654,148 of record BSBM01001175.1, on the reverse strand, counting down.
ATAAAATAACTTTTATAAAGTTATACTTAAAAGTTTGATTTATTAGGTGGAGTTTTTCAAAACAAAAATTATTTCCCCAAAAAGTAAAGTCTGCGTAGTAGATATCAATTTACACAATAAACATAGATCACTAACTTTGTGCAGTAAACATAGCTCAGTAACTCTGTGCAGTAACTCCGAGCAAATTGTAAATAGTAAGAACTACATAATGAAATCTCCGTCTGCACAATTTTCCCTTGATAAACAACATTCATGGAGGTATCTCTCATCTTATAAAGCATCTCTTAGTTTCTCATGCTCTTATAATTTTAGATGATGTTGACCAAGTGGTTCAAGGGTTTGTGGATTCCGACGATGGATTATCATTGTCTCTTAAATTCATCAGGGTGCTTATTTATGGTGAAGATAATCTTGAGCATTAGAAAGTGAAATTGTGAAAAATATATAAAATACCTCCCAAAGATATACATAAGAGACTGAGAATCAACTACGACAATTGGATGAAGAGGAGAAGCATATGTTCTTAGACATTTCCTAAGAAAAAGATATGGCCATCGGGATATGGGACGAATCCAGGTGGGAAGGATCTCGGGTTTTCAAAATCTACACCAGAAGAGTCTCGTGGAGGTGGAGGTCAAACATGATTATGTTTTTTTATAATCATTGGTATATAAAGGATGTGTCTATTATAATAATGCATGACCAACTGAGATACCTGGGAAGATATCTAACACACAAAGAACCTTCACAACATATCTAGCGCGTGACTGACAATATTTTGAACCAATCACCTGTACGTATTTGAAGATTTAAACCGACTTTCAAATAGTGTTTTGGTCTGTCAAATTTTGAATTCTTAAACTTTGCAAGGATCTCAATATTGTGTCTATCAGTTTATAGATAAAAAATTAGGTGTGCAGAATAAAAAATGTTGATGAGCGCAATAGTCCAGTATTTAAGTTGAGGTTGTCGTGGCGTAAAGGTTCTTGTGTGGAAAGCGTGTTTAGCATTGGGAAGTCACTGCAGCTAATATTGATTCATTTTTTTAACTATCCATACGCCTCCTTAGCTTCAAATATTATAGTGGAGAATTTAAGAGTCCTATATATAAAGGGCCAGAGGACAACGTGGGAGTCGGGGAGAATGTTGGAAATATTGTGGCATGAAATTGTTGAGGTAGGTAGTCATGCAATTTATTGAGAAAATTTGGTTTTTATTTTCCTCTCTTGCAAAAATTGCTTAGTTGTCTTGATATACCACAATGCACAATAGTTGATATAGAGGGAGCATTTCAGGCACCTCTACACTTGAGAGAGTTGCATATTGATGTGTTTAGACTGTGAAAGATTCCAGAGTCCATAGCGCAACTGCAACACCTCAAGAAGATCACCCTCCAACGTAGCGTTGGTCATACTCTGGAAACATTCCCAGATGAAATATGTCAGCTGCGATCCTTGAAAAAGTTGGAATTATATGGTAATGAAATCGCTGCCAGATTATTTTGGGAACTTAACCAACCTCCAATGTGTTGACTTGTTCATGTGCAACCATTTGGAAATACTCCCAAATTCATTTGGAAATTTGACCAAGCTCGAGTATATTGAATTGGTTTACTGCAAGGAATTGCAGATGCTCCCAAATTCTTTCGAAGTTTAATACAACTTCAACATATGTGTTTAAAGGGTTGTGTGAAGTTGACCATCTCGGAGGAAACACTGGGAAAGATCATCACACTTCAACGGTTAGACCTCTCAGGTTGTGGAAATATTAAATTATTGCATCCCCAGCTTACAGATCATCTATTCTTGTAATAACTATATTTGAGTTTTGGCTTCAAAAAGTTACCAAGGTCTATTGGAAACCTATGTAATTTGAAATGTTTTAGTGGGATGTTGCCACGTTCGTTCGGTTCTCTAAAGAGATTAGAGGAATTGAATTTCTTCCGTTGCCCTTGGAAATGTTTGCTTGATTCCATTGCAATGTTGACTAAGTTGAAAAAGTTGATCATCTCAACCATGTACAATCTTTTACTGTTAGAGTTAAAAGAATTCCCTTTGAGAGAACTAAGATGCAAAAATGTTAGAGGGGAGTTTGAAACAACGAAAAAATCGAGAGTGCAAGCAGTGTTGATTAAACTAGATGCTTCTGAGGTATTTTATTGTAACTTTATTTTCCCCAAAATTAAGGATCTTAGAATCTACAGTTGTGATAGTCTGGTGGAGGTTGGAGCATTGCCAACAACACTAACAAATGTAGGTTTTTTTTTTTAACTAGGGGAATCGACAACTGGGAAGGGGATGGTACTGATGTGACACGGAGTCCAGGGATCCAATCCCGTCCGCTACCACTATACCCCTAGTTGCACCCACACAACCCGCAAGCATGGGGCATGGGTAAGCTGCCGTGATTTGAACTCATGACCTCCATTTACAATATTTCCTTCATATCAAGCGAATTGTTGGTTGAGCTATACCCATGTGGGAAACACTAACAAATCTAGTGTTAATAAGTTGTCCTAGATTGATTAAAATAAGAGGGCTTTGTACTCTTTCAAAACTTCAAACATTACACATTTTTAGCTCTACAAACTTGGAGGAGATGCCAACTCTTGAAACAATGGTATCTTTGGAGAGTTTGGAGATATACAAATGTCTGAAGTTGAAGTGAATACAAGGGTTGTCGCAGTTGACAAAGCTTCGAATATTGCGAGTTTATTCGTGCCACAAGTTAGAAGAGTTACTCGGTATTGAACATTTGAGTTCTTTGAAGGGGGTTTCGGCCAGTGGATGTCCCAAACTCCAGTGGGGCAAGGAAGTGGTTGAAAGGTTGCGCCATAAAGGCATTGTTATCAACTAAAAATAAATTATTGCAGTTATTGCAAACACAATTTAATGCAGTTTTTGCAAACACAGTTTAATGCTCATTGCATGCCTTAGACATAGCTCTATCGTTGGTCTTCAAATGAGTGTTAATTTTCAAAACTTAAACCTCTCCACAACCATTTGAACAAGTTTAGAGCATATTTTTTATTCATGCATAATGTTTAAAGCATACATGTGTGAATTAATTGAATGTTTGATTATATATTTATCCAAATTATTCCTTCCTACGTAATCATTTATGGGTGGTTTCATCTCCTAACCCACACCCTTCTTTGCCATAATACCTTTTATATACATTCTAAGCATAACGAAACTTATGATCCCATTCCCATATGAAGGTAGTTAGAAGTAGCCATTCAGCTATTGATCCCATTCCCATATGAAGGTAGTTAGAAGTAGCCATTCAACTATTGATTGAAAAATATTTAATGTTGTATAATTAAAATAAATTAATTAGATAAATTATATCAAAATTAATTTGAGAGTTTTAAATTAATTTTAGATTCATGGACATAGAATAAATGATGAATGAATATATTGTTAAGACATTAGATCACCACTTAGAAACTAACGACTAACTTTTATATATATAATATTTTTATTTAATTTGAAAATTTTATATTTATATGTAAAAATAAATTTGATTTATAATAAAAAATAAAATAAATTTTATAAATTAATATAAAAAATTTAAAAATATTATTAATATATATCATGTGCGTTTACGGTTATTAAAATTATTAAATTAATGTCTGGTGCATTGTTTAATTTGTGAGTTTTCATCAATGAGACGGGGTATTCGGTGAAAAAATGCTTTTTATATGTTTAATATATATTTAATTAAAAGGTTTTAAGTTTTATATATTATTTCTTTCTCTTTTTAAATAAATTTATTTAATATATTATTTCTTTCTCTTTTTAAATAAATGTATTTAATATATTATTTCTTTTTCTTTTTAAATAAATTTATTTAATATATTATTTCTTTCTCTTTTTAAATTTTCTTCTATATATAAGATCAATTTAATAAGAAGGTTTTAAGTTTTATATTTTTGGGTTTCTATTTCATATAAATTTATTTACTATATATTATTTTTTTTAAATTGCTTTTTAAATAATATCAATTTAATAAAATAATTTTTTTTGTTTGTTTGCTAAAATTTATTTGTTTTGTGAGAGTGGCTTTTGGTTTAAAAACTACGATCCATGGATATCTAAGTCATCAAAATCAAAATTAACGGGGTCACATTAACCATCCACGGTCTCCTCCTAACTAACTCACCCAAAGGGAATTGAACCACATTAACCCACACTTTAACTGAATGAGTTAACGAAAATTGACGATTTAATAAAATAATATTAGTTTGTAATAAAATAATATAAATTCTTAATTTTTATTAAAAAATATTATTTATAATTATAAAAGCAAAAATGTTTTGTACTTTGACCAAAAACACATAGAAATATTAACGAATAAAGTAAATAAAATATAATCAAAACAATATATTGCAAGCATATAGTTGTTTTGTCTCGTATTAACTTGCCCATCGTATTGGTTGCTCTACTTATAAAGAAATAGATCAAGATCAAGATCGAGGGTGTATAAAGTAATGCAGTGATATATGAATTTATTAATGATACAAAGGTTCTATTTTCAACTATTAAAAAAGAATTGATGTAATCGCTAATGACTGTCGTTGGTTTCGGAGGTAAGAAGCATGAAGAGCCATCCTCTCATTTATTTATTTCCATTGGGTGCACCCCACCTCTCGCAAATTTTGGATGATTTGTGTTTACATGTGTACCTCATTTGTTGACAAAGTCTCAAGGTAGCCCTTGGTCACTGGTGTTGTTGTTAGTGAAAGTATCCTATAACAGGGGAGAGACTACCAACATACTGATGTAGAAAGAAATACATACAATGTTCTACAAATACAATTACTAAGCAAAGAGATTAGGGTTAGAAGGATGTGTACCTTATTCAGAAGGTTGATCCAAGCCTTTCTCTTCCTTGCTCTTCAATGCAATAACCTACAAAACTTCAAACCTTCCTCAAACCAGTTTGACTACAAATAAAAGGATTGATATTTATAATAACATAATACATCAAATTGTAATCATATTTGAAACATACATGAACAAATCATATTTGGGAAAGGAAGAATATATGATCTTTATTAATGCATGAAGCAAATACATTAATTATACCTGTATGTAGTAAGCACCGTCGTAACCATACCCTAAGTTCCTGCTCCTCTCTCTTGAGTAAGAATTCCTCCAGCATTACATTACCAAAAGTTGGCTCCCCTTCTCCAAGGACCTCCCATTGTATTTATGGCAAGGGTAGGATGATGTGTTTGAAGGGTGGTTGGCATAGGTAGTTGAGGAAGTTGGAATAACTCCCAAAACTAATCCCAAGTTCGTGTTTTTATATATTTTTGGGAGATTTCTTAAGATACCCACAACTATGACATAGGAAAACCTGTGAGTGACTCACGACTATCCTAGCATGTAGCTAGCTCACGACTATCCTAGCATGTAGCTAGCAAGTGCAGCTTTTCAAAATATACCCATGGGTTGTTAGTGTAGAAACCCATGGCTAACTCATGTGTTGGCAAGCATAAGAGTTGCAGTTATGCTCTAAAATAGGCAGAAAAAATATGTTTTGAGGAAAGGATTGCAAGGATCAGCTCTAAGTCATCTAAGGTCAAGCAAGTTCTTCCATATAATATAGTGTCATTTTGTGTGATTGATAGGGAAATGTGATCATGGACGAAGAAGTGATAATTTGACAAATAACAGATTCCCCCTAATGTATGAGGTCAGAGGCAAACGATGGCCTAAATGCATTACAATCTATGAAGAGGAGGTGCGAGGAAACCACAAGATGGGATCACAAATGGTACCTGAAACAAAAACAAGGTCAGACTCTAATTACAATCTTGATAGCACGAGATGTTCAGAATGGTAGAACATGATCTCCAATACATAACAGAGAGATGTATATAACATGGCCACTTAAATACAAGCATGGATCCATGTCAAAATAGGAGATCATAGCCATAACAACAAACTGGATCTATGTTTCATCAAGAGCCAAAAATAGGTGTGGCTTAGTATTTTGTAGCTTGCAAAATAACAAAATATGATGATGCTATTATAGGCCCAAGGTATTCATCCAAACCGTCTCAAGGTACGATTGCTAACCATGTAAATAAAGGAGTTGAGGTCGAACATGGAGGACACTATTTGATTACTAGTCAATGATGTGGACCGTTAAAAAACACGAGGTCACCCACCAATAATGAAAATGGGAACCAAGGTACCTAGTACATTCTATCAAGTGTGAATAAGGGGTCTTGAATTCAAACGCTTGAAGAATCCATCTAGTAGGAGACATTGATGTATATCCCACTACTCAATAGCAAGGGAAACTGCTACTGAGGACTGCAGTCCACAAGGTACTACTGAAAACTCTAAATTTCATTCCCATAGAAAGATGAGTTGAATTCGATGGGAAGAAGTCCATTGGAAGGGAGGCCTTAAGGCATCCTCCATCATCTAATACGATATACAATTAAAAAGTTGATATGATCTGGAGTAGGACTGAGTACATGATGAAACATACTGATACTAAGGAATGGCTGACACATGAGGTCAAGGCAACTACAGAATGGCCGACAAAGGTTGTATCCTCAGTGAGCACGACAAAAGAGTGACTTCGACATCTTTGAAGACACATGGACCATGATATAAATCTGTAATGTAGGGGACATTAACAGATTCTCCATATGATTGGAAGAGTAACCAATCGGAGGGGTAAAAACTTTGAGATCAGGTTTATCCTAAGGACTACAAAAGAACCCAACTTTTTTGATAGACTCAAAAAGGTGCTTTGTTAAAGGACATAGTTGACTTGCTACCAATACATTGAAATATAAATAACATTCTTCCCTTTCCTTTTCTCTTTTTGTTAAAGAATGTCCTTTCTTAATTTTAACAAGCACAAAAAGGTGGAAAAGAAAACTCGATAATATCATTCTTGTTAGTTTTAATGATTCCAAGAAAACAAACTCAATAGTCCTTCTTCATTTTTGAAACAAGGTCGAAGAGGGGATAGAAGAATGCTTGGTATAAGTCCAACCATGTGTAGTTTAACGAGTCCATGGTAGCGAAACTCAGAACTTTCTTCATGTTTTAATGAGTTTGAAGAAGAGATACACTAGTACTCAATAGTTTACGGATCCATGGATTTTAATATCGAGCCTGAGTTGGTATATGCTCGCCAGTGTTTTGATATTTAAAGAGTCTGAAAAACTTAAAACAAAAACTATATATACCCTCTCGTGGATTTCACATTGAGTCCGAGTTGGTATATGCTCACTAGTGTTTTCATATTTCGAGAGTCTCAAAATCCTAAAGACGACTCCAAAGGGGTCCTTTTTTGTAAAGTTAGTCTCCTCACCTGAAAAAGGGTAAAACAATGCGAGATAGAACTCTTCTAGCCAAGTATGACTAGAGTATACCTTTTTTGTAAATAATCGACAATGATCCGGAAAATAGGTAAACTTATATCGAAGTGGATGTCTATTCAAGTCCTTTAACGAGTCTGAACAAGACAAGTATGCTTGGCAATCTTGTTAGATTTTAAAGAGTCTAACAAGAGCATGAAAAAAACTCTATCAGACCATGGAAACTTAATCTTAGGTAAAAATAATGTAGAAGGTATAAGTTTCTTGTTCTGTCAAATGACAGACGGATTGTAGCTAGAAACAACATCAATGGATAGCATAAAATGTTAGTTCAAAGTGCACAAAGGGGTTTCAAAATGACATAAAGTGACAAAAAAAATTAAAGTGTTAAGCTAAACTGGCATGTCAAAAATAAAAATAAAAACTTTGTATAGCTACCTTTTACGACTAATGGTGAGAGAACGCCTTTTAAAGCTTGACCTAATCAAAATAACTCAAAAAGGGTTATTTATAATTAAATAAAGTTAAAAAGGAATTTGAAATATGTATAAAGTGGGTAAAGATTAAAAAGAAATTGTATATAGAGATCCAAATAAAAAAAAATTCACCAAAACATTTTACCATTGGAGCAAAGGGTGAAAAAGACCTCTTACTTCAACCATTGATTTCGAGCAATCCGGGGAATGAATCCGAATGCCGCCACTTGCAGGTAGATAATCTCAACCTTATTAAGCATTTTCATTCATTATTTTAAATTTTTAGATATTTTTTGAATTTTTTAGCTAAGTTTAAAAATTAGGGCCTCATACCCATGGGTCCGACTGAGTGAAAATCACAGGCACGAGAAATGTGCACGGGTTCACTTCAGGTAGATTTGCGGGTACTCGCCTCTGTGTAAGAGGTGAACCCGGGGTTCGCGCTATTTAAAAATGAAAAAGATTTTTAAAACTAATAAAATGAATGAAAAACTGTGAGGTAGGATGGTTTTGACCTAGACAGAGAGGGAGCATGAGGCCATGGACAGGTTGGCCATGGGATATCCACTCACCTTAAATACATTACAAAGGTGTGGGATTCTCAAGTTCTTATGTACAACAAATATGCGTGCGCAAACACACTTACTCCAAATACTTGTAAACTATTGGGATGTCGATCACAGAATGTTCAATATCCAAGGTGAGATGTTAGAGATCACCATTGAGGACATATACTTTATAACCGGTTTGTCTCGAAGGGGTGAGGTTGTAAACCTCAAAGTCACATTAAGAGGAGTCAACACTTTATCTATGCAAGACTATATCAACACATGCTATGTGGCTGGCACCAAGAAAATTGGGAGCCAAGTATTGATTGGCCAAATTGATAGCTTCCCACTAAAGGTAATCCTGAGTACCATAAATAGGATCAGGGAAAGTGAATCTCAAGACTTGGCCTCGAGGAACTATATGCAAATAGGTGTTGAATGCCTAAGGAATGTCATCTTTGACTGGTGCTCAGGGCTACTAGTCAACATGAAGCAACCCTTGACTCGGATCTTGTGAGCTTCGTTCACAGTAAGCGCATCTCGGCATTATTAATCTAAATTCTCTAAATGAAGCAAACGCTCTTCTAAAGCAGAAGTTTTAGGAAGCAGCTGGATAGCTAACTTCAAAGACGGAATCTCACATTCAACCGGTATAATTGCCTCCAACCCATGAACGAGTTGAAATGGTGAAAAACCTGTAGCAGTCTTAACGTTGGATCGATATGCCCAAAGAGCAGGATACAACATGATGTGCCATTTTCATCTACTGGCATTAACGGTGCATTGAAGAATAGTCTTCAACATCTTGTTGACCGCTTTGACTTTCCCATTCGCCTACGGATAGAATGAGGACAAGTGTTCTTTTGGAAAACCTAGCAGATTGTATAAATCGGTCATCATGTAGTTTTGGAAATGTCTACCGTGGTCAGTGACAATCTCCTTAGGTATACTAAACCTAGAAATGATTTGGCTGAACACAAAGTAAGCTATAGTTTCTCCATCTTCCTTCACAGCAGTCATTTCCTCAGCCCACTTCGTAAAGTAGTCGAGGACAATGATGATATGGTGATGTCCTCCTGCCGACACTGGATTACAAGTCATGAAGTCAATCCGCCACTTGGTGAAGGGACCTAATATGATAACAAGGTAAAGAGGAGTTGGATGTGCTCACATTTTCTTGGTGAAAAACTGACATGGATGACAGTGTTTCACGGCTTCCACGCAATCTTTAAAGATGGTGGGAAAAAAATACCCAGTATGCAGTATTTTTTGGGTTGCTTCCAATCCAGAAAGATGGCCCCCACAGGCTCCACTATGGGCATCATTCAATATTGATTCATCTTCCTCCAAATTCAAACAATGACGTAATATGGAATCTACCCCACGTCTATAGATTGTGTCAGAAATAATGAGGTAGTTATTGGCATGAGCTCTAAGCTTTCATCATTCGTCTCTGGAGAAATTTAGTGGACGCCTCAAAATCTGGAGATATATTAAAATGTGTTCATCAATGAGAAAGATGTGTTCATCAGGTGATCCAATAGGATCATCTCATCGTCAATAAGATTTAAAGTCTTCAAACAATAGTGTAAATGTTACCGTGGTAAATATCTCTTCGACAAATTTCCATCGACACTTGTTTCATGCGAAACGACCTCCAGATGAAGAAGTTGTTAGCATTTGAAGTTTCATCAAGGTTGGTTAAAAGTGGTTAAATAAATGGTTCAAAAAGGTTAAAAAGTATGGTTTCTAAGCTATGTTGGAGCCATGGGATTCGAACCCAAAACCTACACAAGGTCTCCATAAGCTCCACTAGCCAATTGGAAAACATGGTTCAAATTATTATGCCCTTGGCCCCATGCCAACACCCATTGCAATTATATAATATCAAACCATAAACCATATGTTATACCATATCAAATGTTATACCAAGCGCATACCATATATTATATATATTATAACCATATCTTTCAACGTGGAACCCTATCTATTTCACCATCGAACTATATGCTATCACAAACATAACCATAATATGTTAAAACCATATAACATATCCAACCATATCCAAACGTTGAAAACAAAAATGAAATATGGAGAGAAATCCGCAGGTTTGAACCCACAACATCCTCCCCCATTGCCAATGCTCTAACCAAAGTGCCACCTGTTAAGTCAGTAAATTTTTCTGCATTTTTAGTTTTTTCCCCTCCAAAATTTTGGTTTGATTTTTGATTTTACCTTAGTTAATTGTTGGTTTTCAGTTTTGGTTTTCCGCCTTTTTTTTAATAAATTTATGTATGCTTGAATAGAGTTTGAGCCCAGTCTCCACATTTCATTTGATTTTGGTCATTTTTATGTTGGAAGTGGGTCAATATGAGTTATATATTCAAAAGAATAATCAATTTTGACTTTAGAGAGTAGCTAAAGTAGTGGTCTAAACCAAAAGCTGCTAAAATCTCCGATAAATTTGGCAAAAGTTAGAAGATCCGCTAAAAATTTGGTTTAAAGATATTCTTGTAGCGCTACACCAAAGCTTTACACAGAGTGCGCTACAGGAATATCGTGTCATGAGTTTTTCGCAAAATCTTGATCTGATTTCAATCATCATGAAGAGTGTGAGAGTCTAATCGCATTTTGTGAAGTGTCTAACACGTGTATGCAGCATTTTAGCAAGATGTTTGTGGTTTGATAATCACGAAGAGAAACAAGGCCATCATTACAGGTAATGCGGGTTTCAGTTGCACATATACCAGCCAGTTCCGGGTTTCGCTGTCAAATCGCCCTTGTCACACGCAAAATCACTAAGGATTTAGTGTTTGAGGAGGAGTCTTCATCGTTCAACATTGGATTACGTTGCTGAGGAAGGAGACACCTGTGATTCCGGCGCCAGCAGAAATTAGGGCTTCGAATTCTTTCACCTGCAGCCAAGAAAATGTTAGGAGGACACCTGTGCTCGAAGAGGAACGTTATTGACACCTCAATTAGAAGACATCACGCCACGATGCAGGAGTAATTGACAGGTATTACATAAACCCTCATAACTGAAGAATTTGGGGTTTTTGCTGCTGCATTTCCTTCTGAAAAAATTGGTCGCTGAGAAAGGTGTAATAGAATGAAAGGATGAAGAATTCATCACTGGAATGGTTAGCTGAAGCATGATAGCAGGAATTAGCATGACTGTTCCTTTATGACCTAATCTGAATAGGGCGTTGAAAAACTCACAGAATTGCCTGTAGAATTCAGTTAGTTTAAACAGAGGGAAGTCTGCTAGTTTGATATGGGTGTTACACAGGGAGAATTGTAGATTTGTTCATGAGTTAAATTGGTTAACCTGCAGTACTATTTGCCCAGAGAGCAGCTTATAAAACACTTCTGAAACCTAAAACCATATTGTTCCAGTTCCTTGACAAGAAAGAGATGGGAAAAAACAGTAAAAGTGGCAAGATTAATAGGGCTGAACCCACAGATTTGACTTGGATCCAAAAGCTTCCAGATTGTGCAGAGCTGTTCCAACAGGCAGGATGGTTGAAATTCTTCAAGAAGATAGATGGATTTAATGCCCAAGTATCATGCAATTTTGCCAAAGGACTGAATAATGAGATGATCATAATAGGTCCTTTAAAATTCAAATTGACTGTTGATTTAATTTCAGAAGCCACTGAAATTGATAATGAAGGCGAGCTCTGGTTTAAGAAATCTCCTTTTGAGTTTAATCCTCAAAGATATTTATTGCCCAATGTTGTTCCTGACTGGAACAAAGGTATCATCATTCATAATTTCAAAAGGGAATGGATTGAACCTTTAAGAATTCTTCAGAGCTATATAACTTGTGAAGGGAGGTACTCATTAGTTTTCAAATACCATCTTAGGTTCTTGCAGCACATGGCAGGAGTGTCAAAAATGAATTTGCCATTCTTTTTCTTCAAAAGCTTGCAGAAGATGTCTAGCAAAATTAAACAGCAAGATGATCATACCTCCCAATCATTGTTTCATCATGGTCTTATCAAGTTGATCATCTCTACAGTGTTGCAGAAGGAAGAAAAAACTTGGGACTTTTTTCTATTTTGGTCAGGGATTCATCCCAAAGGAGAAGAACAGCAGCCCAAAAGGAAAACTGATAAGGGAAGAGTAATGGTACAAAAATTGGGTTATTCAGCTAAACCTGCAAACAAACATGGCATTAAAATTAAAAAGGAAACAAAGCAGGTGTCAGATGAAGGAGAGACTAACAGTCAGCCTCAGGAAATTCCACAGCACAATGAAGTCAAATTTTCATTATTTGATGACAAAAAGGAAAAGGAAATTCCTGAAAATAGACCATCATCTATAACAGTGGTTCATGAAGAAAGGAAATTTGATATCAGGGATATTCCTGTAGCAAAAGAGGAAGTCCAAAATTTGCCCAAAAGCCCTATCACAGTCCTCTCGGATGATGAGGGCTATATGTTAGAGGATGAGCAGTTCATTCCAGAAATCAGGGTTAAAGCTGAGACTAAAGAAAGTCAATCCATAGAGGACAAAACTACCAAGCCTAAAAAGAAGACAAAAAAGCTAGAAGTGGTAGAATTATCATCTGTCCAGTATCAAGGGAAGACACTTAAAATGATGGGAGAGCCAGCTTCTTTATGGAGACCTAAAACTAGGTCTAAAAACAAATTAAGATTAAATATGAAAAAGTTGTTGAATCCGAAATTGAGGACTGATAAGGTAGACATTTCTGATGAAGAATCAATGGAGGAGCAGTCAAAGAAAAATGAATTGCATGCAGTTAAAAAAGAAGATGTTGGGTCTGTAAATGCAACAGGTGAAGAAAGCTCTAAATCCATCGTTGAAAACAATTCTGGAAAATTGTTAACAGATGATATTAAATCAGCACAGGTAATAGGTGTTTCAAATCCCATCATTGAAGATATTGCTGTAAGACCATTGAAAGAAGAATTGATGTTTAAGAAGTATAACATGTTTTGGAAACCAAGTGAAGATTCGGATGCTGCCATAGAAAAGCTGGTAAATTCTGATCAGGATAATTTGAAGAAGACTGTGAAACAGTACAAGCATCAAATGAACTATATGCAAGAAGTAAATGATGGTTTAATGCTAGCAAATAGAAGATTGAGGGAAGACCTTCAGGACACTCATGACAATTTTCAGGAGCTGGTGATTGATGCAAAGGAGGCACTCAGAAGGAAAAGGATGGCTGACAGGAATTGCTCAGATTTAGAAAGGACAGTTCAGACCTTGCAGCATGAAAATGAACACCTACACAGAAGGATAGCTGAGCTGGAGCAAAAGCACAAAAGGGTGAAGAAAAGATCCTCAAGTCCAGATGGCATAGCTTTGCTAGTGGAGGCATCGAAAGAGATCTAGGGCAGTTAGGTTCATTTAAAGCTTTTTGTTAAGGATTTGCTATTTTTAGCAAAATTGTAATTTGTAAAAATGTAAATGTTATTTTGCCTAATCTAGCCATTCGATGGAGGATTAATAGGAGAAACCCTAACTGTTTTGGGTAAATGAAAAACTATTTAGAGAGGTAAAAAAGACATTGTAAGGGTTCGAACTTTTGGAGCTAGAGGAGGTCTGCATACTGTACTTTCATCCAGACTTGTTCACTGCTAAGTATTGCAAACTCTCATATTGCATTTTTGATGAAACTATGAATATATGACTCCTTATTCCACTTCTGATATGTGTTGGTTTCATTTTAAACTTATATGGTTTCTTGATTGACAATTTCATTTCTGGTTTTATGTATGATTTCCAGTAAGTGCTTGTCTTTTATTGAATGAATTTCAGTGCAATCTTTTGGTGAATTTCTGAGATATATGTACATCTTCATGGACAAATGTATATGAATTAGTTTTTACTTATGGTTGAATGTATTCCCTTATGCTCTTGAAGTTTTCTTACCAAAACCTACAAAATTAAAACCCTAAAAACCTAGTTTGGATTGATTTTATTCTTGAGATTGTGTTGGCTTGTTACCCTAGCCTTAGTAACAATTTCTGACACAAACATCTTTGGCGCCGTTGCCGGGGACGAAGCTGAAGCATATCTTCCCTGGGATACTCATCATTTTTCCTGGTTTAAGAGGTGAACTTGAACCAGCACTTTGAAGGCTATATTTTCACCAAAAAAGTCACACTGGCTTCTAAAGGTATTGGGACCAGGAATAAGCCTGTTTCTCCAATAAATTTGGGTGTGACAGTCCCTGAGCAGATTCTGAAAACAGCTAATAAACTCAGAAAATCCAAATCTTTGCCAATTTGTTGTGATTCTCATCAGTTAGACGAATCACTAGACCCAGCTGACATTTTACCGTGTATAAAACCTATCCTCTCTGAGAGCAGTTTTCAGGTTTTCACTAATCCCAAAAGTTTCTTGAAGGCTAAAACTTCTTCTCCTGATAGAATACCAATATTTCAGCTGAAGCTAGGAAAGAATACCTTTCAAAAAGTACCCAGTCAAACTCCTTCCTTTTCAAACCCTAATTTGAAACTTCAATCTACACTTCAGTCCACAATGGCAGCTCAAAATCCACCTATGGACATGATGGACAGAATGGTAGCAGCTAGGTATGCATCATTAGTTTTACCTCAGCCTCTACATCCTTTGCCCGGAGGTGATTATCAGAAGTATATGCCTAGATTTAATGGTCAAGGGGAAAATACTGCTGAGGAACATTGGGAAGCTTTTATGAGTTATGCTGACAATCAGAATATTGAAATGAAAGATGTGTGGATGAGGGTTTTTGTTCAGAGTTTAGATGGGGATGTAAGAAAATGGTTTAGGGAGTTGCCTGCTAACTCCATTACTATTATTGAAGAACTCCATCAGCTTTTCATGAGACAGTGGGGAGACACTAAAGATCACACATACTACATAACTGAGTTTGGAGCTCTCAGAAGAAAGAAAGATGAGACTGTTGCAGATTTTTCCAAGAGGTTTAATAAGATGTACAGTAGAATTCCAGCAGAAATTAAACCTACTGAAACATCAGCTAAGTTGACATATGCCAATTCCTTTGATCATGAATTTTCCTTATTACTCAGAGAAAGGAGACCTATCACCCTGCTGAACATGCAAGATGCAGCCCTAGAGGTAGAGTCTAATTTGTTAGCTTCAAATAGACTTAAAAATGAAACATCTCAGCAGCTTTATGAAAGAAAAGGAAAGAAAGAAGCTGTCACAGCAGGCTCTGCTTCTCAAACTGCTGAAGCCAAAATAGATGAGATGGCCAAAATGGTTAAAATCCTCACTGCAAAGTTAAATAAACTCGAGCTTGAAAAGAATTCTGCTAAACCCGCTCCAGAAGCTCAGAGGAATCCAAATAACCAAAATCAGTTTAGAAGACAATTTGCCCCTAGATTCATGCCAAGGGAAAGAAGAAATAATGACATTCAACAAGAAAGGAGAGAAAATGAAGATCAAAAAGTGCCCCCACCTTTTCAAAATAATCTGGTTGATGAAGAAGAAATTGATCAGCAGTTGCTTTTTGAAGAAACTGAGACTGATCAGGACATGAACCAAATTGGAGATAAAATGTTTACAGGTTTTGTTACTGAAGAGGATTTTTTAAATTCTGAATATTATGATGCTGATTTATATGAGGTTGAAGATGATTCGGAATGTGAAAAGACTGCTATAAATGCTGCTACCAATCAGAATGGAGTCAAGAAAGTTATTAATCTCAGAACTGGACCAAAACAAGTAGTTCAAGCTCCTAAGAAGAAAGCTGCTGTTCCTGCTCCAGTTATTCGTGATAAACCAACTGTTGATCCTGTAGCAGAAAAGAAACAACCTGCAGAAAAACCCAAGAAAAATTCAGAAATTGAAGAGGTAAACAAGTCAAGTCAACATTTTAGTTTGGAAAATGAATTAGGAAAGCTTAAAATTCCTGTGCCATTTTCTGAGCTTATAAAAAATCCATCATACAAGAATACAGTCTTGAAGGTAATGAATATGCAAAATAATCAACCAGTTTCAGATACAGTGAACCTTCAGGAAGAAAACCCTAGAATTTTTATTGGATCAGCTTTAGCTGAGAAGACTGAAAATGAGGCTGGTGCTTCTCCTCCATTTTATATAACTCTGACTGTGCATGAGCAGATGATTCATAACTGCCTACTAGATTCAGGAGCATCCCATAATTTGATGCCAAAATCTGTGATGGAAGCCCTGGGCCTTAATGTCACTAAACCTTACCATGATCTATACGCTTTTGACTCCCGAGCTGTAAAATGTCTAGGAGTGATAAAAGATATGGTTGTCAATCTTACTCAGTTACCCATGAAAAGTGTAATAATGGATGTTGTGGTAGCTGACATCACACCAAAGTTTGGTTTACTGCTGTCTAGGTCATGGGCTAAGAAAGTTGGAGGAACATTACAGATGGATCTATCTTATGCAACTATTCCTGTTTTTGGTGGGGAAAACAGAAGACTTTATAGAGAGTTACAGTTGGCTTACATTGTCACAGATGAGAAAAACCCTACAAATCACCCGATGTATTCTGTGGATAAAGACCTTGGTTCATGCATACTACAGTTTAGTGAAGAAGAAGATTCTGCTGGTGTGTTACAAGTACAGAAAGATCAGCCTGTAAAACACAGTCGAGAAGAACAGGATGTATTATGGCAGTTGTATTTTGATGGGTCTTCATGTAAAGAAGGTGCTGGAGCTGGAGTTTTATTGATTTCTCCTGGAGGTGAAATGGTAAAACTTATGTATAAGTTAGAATTTGCTACCACCAACAATACTGCTGAGTATGAGGCCCTGCTATTGGGATTGAAAGCTGCAAAAGATTTAGGAATTCAACAGATTTCTGCATATGGCGACTCCGAACTAATTGTTCAACAAGTGAAGAACAAATATCAAGTAAAGCAGGGTTTGTTGAAAGTTTATCGAAATGAGGTATGGGATATGCTCGAAAATTATTTTATTGCATTTAATATCACTCATATCCCCAGAAATCAAAATCAAACTGCAGATTCTTTAGCCCTGGCTGCCACACATTTCATAATTCCAAAGACCACTCAATTAAGGTATCCAATTGAAGTGAGATATAGGCCATGTGTCCCAGATAATGTGAAACATTGGAGAGTTTTTGAAGATGACCTTGAAATAAAAAATTTCCTTGAGCTGGTAGATGAATTTTCAAACAATCAAATTGATCAAGAAATTGATGAAAAGGATGAACAGTTAGATGAGTTTACTGCAGAAGAGATTGCTGGACACAAGATTATTGAACTGAAGAGTAATTTCATTCCGAAAGGCCTAGTACCTTTGGAGAGAATATTTACTAAGGATGATACACCTTCTAGACCAGTAATCCAGTCTTCAGAAGAAAATGTAGAAGATTACAATATTGGCTCAGTAGAACATCCCAGAATGGTAAAATTGTCTAAAAATCTAACAGCTGAGCAAAGAAGTAGATACATTAGACTGTTGAAGAAGTATGTAGACACATTTGCTTGGTCTTACAAGGAGCTGAAAACCTATGACACAGCAGTTATTCAGCATAAAGTCCCTTTGAAACCTAATGTTAAACCTTTCAGGCAGAAATTAAGAAGAATCAATCCAGCACTGTTTCCTGTTATTGAAAAAGAATTGAAGAAGCTGTTGGATGCAAAAATAATAGTGCCTCTTAGGTATTCTTCTTGGGTGGCAAATTTGGTTCCTGTTAGAAAGAAGAATGGAGAGATTCGATTATGTGTTGATTTCAGGAATTTGAATCGATCCTCATTAAAGGACAATTATCCCCTCCCCAAGATTGAACAGGTTTTGCAGCAGGTGGTTGGAGCTCAAAGGATTTCAATGTTAGATGGATTCTCAGGGTATAATCAGATTGCTATGCATCCTGATGATAAAGAAAAAACAGCTTTTACAACCCCCTGGGGGACATTTATGTATGACAAGATGCCTTTTGGTTTAATGAATGCTGGTGCAACCTTTCAAAGAGCCATGGATATTGCATTTGTGGGTGAAAAAGATAAGTTTGTGGTGATTTATCTGGATGATATTACAGTTTTCTCCAAATCTGATGATGAACATTTGAAACATTTGGAGCAAACCTTTATAAAATGCAGAAAGTTTGGCTTATCCTTGAACCCTAAAAAATCACATTTTGCTGTACAGGAAGGTAAGTTGCTTGGTCACTTGGTATCAGCTGATGGTATCAGGATTGACCCTGAGAGAGTCAAAGCAATACTGAAAATTAGTTTGCCCAGGAGTAAAAAGGATGTGCAATCATTTATTGGCAAAATCAATTTTCTGCGATGGTTTATTCCTAATTTTGCTGAGACCATTAAGCAGATTACAGGCATGTTAAAGAAGGATCAAGAAGTCAAGTGGACTATGGAAGCAAAGACAGCTTTTGAAAAGATTAAAGTAGCTCTAACTGAAGCACCTGTTCTGGTGAGTCCAAATTTTGACAAAGAATTTCTTACATTCTCTTTTGCCTCAGAAGACACTATTGCTGCTGTATTACTTCAGAAGAATGAAGAAGGATTGGAACAACCAATTGCCTTTTTTAGCAAAACACTTAGAGATTCCGAGCTAAAATACAGTATTTTGGAGAAACAAGCCTATGCACTAGTAAAAGCTTTAAAATTTTTCAGAATTTATATTTTACACTCCAAGGTTGTTTCATTTGTTCCAAATGCTGCAGTGAAGGATGTTTTGACACAGCCTGATAGTGAAGGAAAGAGGGGAAGGTGGATTGCCAAAATTATGGAATATGAAGTGGAAATCAGACCTACCAAGCTGGTCAAAGGACAAGGATTGGCCAAACTGCTGGCTGACTCAAATTGTCAGGCATTAGGGTTACATGCTATGACAGAAGAATTAGCACCTGAAGAAAATCAAGTAATCTTGGAAAAAGAAAGAATCATGGATTCTTATTCATCCTCAGATTGGTATGCTGACATTGTTCATTTCCTGCTATTTTTGCAATGTCCAGAACATTTAGACAGGAAAGCTGCCAGGTCCTTGAAATTGAAAACTACTAAATATTGTCTGATAGAGGGTCAATTGTTTTGGAAAGATCCGGCAGGAATCTTATTAAGATGTTTAGATCAAGCTGAAATAAAGGAAGTAATTGCAGAATCTCATGAAGGAGCCTGTGGAGGACATAAATATTGGAAAACAACAGCTTATAAAATTTTAAGAGCTGGTTACTATTGGCCTTCACTTTTTACAGATGTTTATCAGACTGTAAGAACTTGTATACCTTGTCAAAAGTTTGCAGGAAAACAGAAGTTGCTGTCTTTACCTTTGAAGCCTATTGTAGTCAATGCCCCTTTTCAGCAGTGGGGCCTGGATTTTATTGGAGAAATAAACCCAGCATCTTCAGGCCAACATCATTCGATTTTGACTGCCACAGATTTCTTTACAAAGTGGGTGGAGGCTATTCCCACAAGGAATGCCACAGATAAGGTAATTATGGATTTCATAGAAAATAATATTCTGAGTAGGTTTGGTTGTCCACAGAGATTGATTACTGATAATGCCAAAGCATTCAAATCCAAGGCGATGGTGGCCTTTTGTGAAAAAAATGGTATTATGCTCAAACATTCAACTCCATATTATCCTCAGGGAAATGGTCAGGCTGAATCATCTAACAAAAATATCATTCAATGCATCAAAAAATTGCTCAAACAAAATAAAAAATCTTGGGATTCAATGTTGAAATATGCATTATGGGCAGATAGGATTACTGTAAAACAGGCCATTGGAACTTCACCTTTTCAGCTGGTTTATGGAACAGAAGCAGTATTTCCAGTACAATTGGGAATCCCAGTAATGAAGTTCCTCCAAAATTCTCAAGAGGAACCAGATGACTTGCAAAGGAGAATTTTTGAGATGATTGAGTTACAGCAGAACAGAGAAAAAGTAGACAAAGAAGCCCAGCTGTATAGAGCTAAAATGAAAACCAGGTTTGACAGAAATATCAAGGATCATATTTTTTCAGAAGGGGAAATGGTTTTAAGATGGGATGCAAGAAAGGAACAGAAGGGGAAACATGGAAAATTTGATAATTTATGGTTTGGCCCTTTTCTGATAGCTAAGGTTTTGGAAAATAATACTTTCATATTGCAGTCTTTGGAAGGAGAGGAATTTCTCAGCCCTGTTAATGGGCGATTCCTCAAACATTTCTACAGTTAAATGAAGATCATAATCACCTTTCATTGTATATACCGGTGTGAGTGAGATTGAATAAAGACTCCATAGCCCAATGGAAGACTGAAGGCACTAGTCTACAGGTTCTTGAAGCCTCACAGGGAGGACTTCATCCCGCAGCTGGAGCCAGATGTTAAGTCAGTAAATTTTTCTGCATTTTTAGTTTTTTCCCCTCCAAAATTTTGGTTTGATTTTTGATTTTACCTTAGTTAATTGTTGGTTTTCAGTTTTGGTTTTCCGCCTTTTTTTTAATAAATTTATGTATGCTTGAATAGATTTTGAGCCCAGTCTCCACATTTCATTTGATTTTGGTCATTTTTATGTTGGAAGTGGGTCAATATGAGTTATATATTCAAAAGAATAATCAATTTTGACTTTAGAGAGTAGCTAAAGTAGTGGTCTAAACCAAAAGCTGCTAAAATCTCCGATAAATTTGGCAAAAGTTAGAAGATCCGCTAAAAATTTGGTTTAAAGATATTCTTGTAGCGCTACACCAAAGCTTTACACAGAGTGCGCTACAGGAATATCGTGTCATGAGTTTTTCGCAAAATCTTGATCTGATTTCAATCATCATGAAGAGTGTGAGAGTCTAATCGCATTTGGTGAAGTGTCTAACACGTGTATGCAGCATTTTAGCAAGATGTTTGTGGTTTGATAATCACGAAGAGAAACAAGGCCATCATTACAGGTAATGCGGGTTTCAGTTGCACATATACCAGCCAGTTCCGGGTTTCGCTGTCAAATCGCCCTTGTCACACGCAAAATCACTAAGGATTTAGTGTTTGAGGAGGAGTCTTCATCGTTCAACATTGGATTACGTTGCTGAGGAAGGAGACACCTGTGATTCCGGCGCCAGCAGAAATTAGGGCTTCGAATTCTTTCACCTGCAGCCAAGAAAATGTTAGGAGGACACCTGTGCTCGAAGAGGAACGTTATTGACACCTCAATTAGAAGACATCACGCCACGATGCAGGAGTAATTGACAGGTATTACATAAACCCTCATAACTGAAGAATTTGGGGTTTTTGCTGCTGCGTTTCCTTCTGAAAAAATTGGTCGCTGAGAAAGGTGTAATAGAATGAAAGGATGAAGAATTCATCACTGGAATGGTTAGCTGAAGCATGATAGCAGGAATTAGCATGACTGTTCCTTTATGACCTAATCTGAATAGGGCGTTGAAAAACTCACAGAATTGCCTGTAGAATTCAGTTAGTTTAAACAGAGGGAAGTCTGCTAGTTTGATATGGGTGTTACACAGGGAGAATTGTAGATTTGTTCATGAGTTAAATTGGTTAACCTGCAGTACTATTTGCCCAGAGAGCAGCTTATAAAACACTTCTGAAACCTAAAACCATATTGTTCCAGTTCCTTGACAAGAAAGAGATGGGAAAAAACAGTAAAAGTGGCAAGATTAATAGGGCTGAACCCACAGATTTGACTTGGATCCAAAAGCTTCCAGATTGTGCAGAGCTGTTCCAACAGGCAGGATGGTTGAAATTCTTCAAGAAGATAGATGGATTTAATGCCCAAGTATCATGCAATTTTGCCAAAGGACTGAATAATGAGATGATCATAATAGGTCCTTTAAAATTCAAATTGACTGTTGATTTAATTTCAGAAGCCACTGAAATTGATAATGAAGGCGAGCTCTGGTTTAAGAAATCTCCTTTTGAGTTTAATCCTCAAAGATATTTATTGCCCAATGTTGTTCCTGACTGGAACAAAGGTATCATCATTCATAATTTCAAAAGGGAATGGATTGAACCTTTAAGAATTCTTCAGAGCTATATAACTTGTGAAGGGAGGTACTCATTAGTTTTCAAATACCATCTTAGGTTCTTGCAGCACATGGCAGGAGTGTCAAAAATGAATTTGCCATTCTTTTTCTTCAAAAGCTTGCAGAAGATGTCTAGCAAAATTAAACAGCAAGATGATCATACCTCCCAATCATTGTTTCATCATGGTCTTATCAAGTTGATCATCTCTACAGTGTTGCAGAAGGAAGAAAAAACTTGGGACTTTTTTCTATTTTGGTCAGGGATTCATCCCAAAGGAGAAGAACAGCAGCCCAAAAGGAAAACTGATAAGGGAAGAGTAATGGTACAAAAATTGGGTTATTCAGCTAAACCTGCAAACAAACATGGCATTAAAATTAAAAAGGAAACAAAGCAGGTGTCAGATGAAGGAGAGACTAACAGTCAGCCTCAGGAAATTCCACAGCACAATGAAGTCAAATTTTCATTATTTGATGACAAAAAGGAAAAGGAAATTCCTGAAAATAGACCATCATCTATAACAGTGGTTCATGAAGAAAGGAAATTTGATATCAGGGATATTCCTGTAGCAAAAGAGGAAGTCCAAAATTTGCCCAAAAGCCCTATCACAGTCCTCTCGGATGATGAGGGCTATATGTTAGAGGATGAGCAGTTCATTCCAGAAATCAGGGTTAAAGCTGAGACTAAAGAAAGTCAAGCCATAGAGGACAAAACTACCAAGCCTAAAAAGAAGACAAAAAAGCTAGAAGTGGTAGAATTATCATCTGTCCAGTATCAAGGGAAGACACTTAAAATGATGGGAGAGCCAGCTTCTTTATGGAGACCTAAAACTAGGTCTAAAAACAAATTAAGATTAAATATGAAAAAGTTGTTGAATCCGAAATTGAGGACTGATAAGGTAGACATTTCTGATGAAGAATCAATGGAGGAGCAGTCAAAGAAAAATGAATTGCATGCAGTTAAAAAAGAAGATGTTGGGTCTGTAAATGCAACAGGTGAAGAAAGCTCTAAATCCATCGTTGAAAACAATTCTGGAAAATTGTTAACAGATGATATTAAATCAGCACAGGTAATAGGTGTTTCAAATCCCATCATTGAAGATATTGCTGTAAGACCATTGAAAGAAGAATTGATGTTTAAGAAGTATAACATGTTTTGGAAACCAAGTGAAGATTCGGATGCTGCCATAGAAAAGCTGGTAAATTCTGATCAGGATAATTTGAAGAAGACTGTGAAACAGTACAAGCATCAAATGAACTATATGCAAGAAGTAAATGATGGTTTAATGCTAGCAAATAGAAGATTGAGGGAAGACCTTCAGGACACTCATGACAATTTTCAGGAGCTGGTGATTGATGCAAAGGAGGCACTCAGAAGGAAAAGGATGGCTGACAGGAATTGCTCAGATTTAGAAAGGACAGTTCAGACCTTGCAGCATGAAAATGAACACCTACACAGAAGGATAGCTGAGCTGGAGCAAAAGCACAAAAGGGTGAAGAAAAGATCCTCAAGTCCAGATGGCATAGCTTTGCTAGTGGAGGCATCGAAAGAGATCTAGGGCAGTTAGGTTCATTTAAAGCTTTTTGTTAAGGATTTGCTATTTTTAGCAAAATTGTAATTTGTAAAAATGTAAATGTTATTTTGCCTAATCTAGCCATTCGATGGAGGATTAATAGGAGAAACCCTAACTGTTTTGGGTAAATGAAAAACTATTTAGAGAGGTAAAAAAGACATTGTAAGGGTTCGAACTTTTGGAGCTAGAGGAGGTCTGCATACTGTACTTTCATCCAGACTTGTTCACTGCTAAGTATTGCAAACTCTCATATTGCATTTTTGATGAAACTATGAATATATGACTCCTTATTCCACTTCTGATATGTGTTGGTTTCATTTTAAACTTATATGGTTTCTTGATTGACAATTTCATTTCTGGTTTTATGTATGATTTCCAGTAAGTGCTTGTCTTTTATTGAATGAATTTCAGTGCAATCTTTTGGTGAATTTCTGAGATATATGTACATCTTCATGGACAAATGTATATGAATTAGTTTTTACTTATGGTTGAATGTATTCCCTTATGCTCTTGAAGTTTTCTTACCAAAACCTACAAAATTAAAACCCTAAAAACCTAGTTTGGATTGATTTTATTCTTGAGATTGTGTTGGCTTGTTACCCTAGCCTTAGTAACAATTTCTGACACAAACACCACCCGCACCGGATGTTATGGGATATGCCGTTATTTCCTTATGAAATTGAGGCCGAAAAGGAGCCCCAAATGGACCGCGTGGCCACCATTTCGGAACCCAAAACCGCCTAAAAAACCATGATAAAAAACCACGCCTGGGCATGGATTTCGAGACAGTAAACATGAGCGATTGCACACAGTAAACATGAGCGATTGCACAGAGATCAAGGCAGGGTACAGGTGATTTCCCAAGGTGGTTTTGCATGCATCCCACAATGTTTTTCTACACACAAACCGAGGTGTTTTTGCACGCATCCTAAGGCACTTTTGCACAGTGTTGGAATGCATCCCGTGGTGGTTTTGCACAATGTTGGCACACATATCGAGGTGGTTTTTGCACAGTATTGGCACGCTTATTGAGGCTATTTCTACATAGTATTGGCATGCTTCCCAAGGTGGTTTTCTGCACAGTTACCTAGGCAATTTTGACACGGTTCCCGAGATATATACACCCATTAATGGGAACAGATCCCAAGGTGGAAACCATACGGTTTTGTCTTTTATGCAGGAAGAGTTTCCTGATTTGCATGCCAGAGGAGGCCTCAGGAAAACATAGTCGAGTTTATACTCATTGTTCTCGAGTTTTCAAGAGGAATGCAGTGGTACTGTTTTTTTATTGATAACTGACATAAAACAGAAGTGTTTCCAAAACTCTCATTTTGTAAGCTTTGAAGACTAAATAAGATTGGCCTTCTCATTGGAAGTGGACCGAAGGCGTATCCCAAGGAGGGTGAACTCCGTTATCAATTCTTGTCTACAAAATTTCATGGTTTGAATCTCTTTATGTGCTTTATGTGCTTCAGTTATGTTCTTTAATTTTGTCATTTAAGCCTCTTTAATGGATTTTAGCATTTAAACATTAACATGCAAATAATGGTTATAAAGATCCTGTCATTTTCGGATCAAGTTTGGTATCAGAGCAACTTAACAATTGCATTGTGAGTTTGTGAATGTTAACAAGATATAGGCTTCAGAGAGGTGAAGGAGAGCTTAAAGAGTTTGATCTAGAGATTAGCTCAAGAAGAAGAAGAATGCCTTCAGAAAAAGGAGATGATGGGAGTTCTTTAATTCTTTCTGAAGGGGATTTTCTTAAAGCTTTCATGAAGATGCAAAGTACGGTGGAAGAACTTTACCAAGATCAGAAGAAGGGTGAACAAGGTGGTACTTCTCATGGAAAAGGTAAAGAAGGAGAAGGTGGTGAGGAACCTCCTAAATCTCCTCCATCATCACCATATTTTCTTGATGGTTATTTAAATGCCTCACCTAAACAAAAATTGATCTCAATATGCCTCAATTAAAGCTTGATATTAAGTTTGAGTTACCTATTTATAATGGATAACTTAATGCTGAAAAATTAGATAATTGGATCCTTCAAATAGAAGTCTATTTTAGGATTCAAAATTTTACTGAAGATAACTTGAAAATTCAGTTAGCTTCTCACGGACTTGGAGGGACCTCTCTCATATGGTGGGAGAGCAGAAATCAAAAGGATTTGGCCTCAAAAGAAAATATTATATCCTCTTGACATGAATTCAAGTAAGCATTAAAGAAGCAGTTATATCCATTAGGTTACATACAACAAGCAATGATGGATTGGCAAAATCTGAGGCAAGGTAAGGGTCAAAGTGTGCAAGAGTACACACAAGAATTTCAAAAGAGAGCTTTAATACTTGGTATACCTCTCTACAGTCAAGAAATTCTTCTCAAGTACATAGGTGGATTACATCATTATTTGCGTCATACAATAATTATGTTTAATCCTACTAATCTTGATGAGGTATGTGTGCAGGCTACACACATTGAATCCAAAGGGAAGAGTGTTCATGATGTTTCTTCAGATGAATCCAGCTAGCCAAAAGAGGGCAAGGAAAAAGGGAAGAGAAAACATGCTGCTACAGTGAAGAAAGGGGACACAAAGCTTTGTTTTTCTCATTGTAAGAGAGATGGACATGATGCGGAACATTGTTGGAAGCTACATCCAGAATTGAAACCAAAGTGGTTTAAGGATTAGAAAGGGAAGCAAAAAAACTATGATTATCGTTGAGGACCTTGGATCAGATTCTGAGGATGAAACAAAGATATCAATCGTAGGTGTGAAAGGTAAATCTATTGTTGGTAATGATTCTAACATTGGTTCTTTATGTGCTTCTACTTCTAAAGGTCATGATGGTTCTAAGGATAAAAAAGGAATGCATTGTTTCATATAAGGGTAATCACAAAACAAACTAAGATCGACACACTCATTGATAGTGGATCTCAAGCTAATCTATTTCAAAAGAAGTAGTTAAGCAATTGGGATTAACAAAAAAACTACACTGGAAACCTTATCCATTAGGCTGGGTATGCAAAGATGAAAGATTACAAGTAACAAGGAAATGAGATCTAAAGTTTGCAATAACATCCAAGTTTGTAGAATATGAAATTGAATTTAATGTCATTCCATTATATATATGTGGAATTGTGTTGGGAATCCCATACTTATATGATCAAAAGGAAATCTTCTATAGAGAACATATTAGTATCATTTGTTTAAGAAAGGAATTGAGTACATAGTACATTCACATTCATTTAACAATGACAAATCATTGGGAACTACACAACAATTGAAAAGGGTTGTTAATGCAAGTAAGAATTTGGGACTTATGTCTATGCAATGTAGGGAAGAAAAAAATCCTAAGCATGAAAAGGAAGTGTTGTTGCATCACAATACACCTAATTTGGTCGATAGTGTTCCTATGATAAAACATAATCACGATATGAGTACAATCTCTTTCACATGTTCAATGTTGATATTCAACTTATTACTAATCAACAATATGTGGTTTGTTCCTACAATGTTGAATGAAGATTTTGTTGAAAAAGGGATTAATGTACTTAACAATGTCAGTGAAGTGTTGATTGTTGTTATGATGATTCAGATGTATAGGTTCCAAGAATGGACAAGTGATACAGGACAAGTGAGATGAACATGTATTCACTTGATTGCAGAATGATTCCATGCTTTTGGTGGTTCAAAAGCTTCTCAGTGGGGAGGTTTGATCCAGGAGGATCATATCATCGTCGATCAGATTTAAAGTTTTCAAAAAAGCGTACAAATATTACCATGGAAAATATATCTTCAACAACTTTCCATCGACACTTGTTTCGTGTGAAACAGCCTCCAGATGAAGAAGTTGTCAGCATTTGAAGTTTTGTCAAGGATGGTTAAAAGTGGTGAAAAATGTTAAAAGTGGTTAAACAAATGGTTCAAAAAGGTTAAAAATTATGGTTTATAAGCTATGTTAGAGCCATGGGATTCGAACACAAAACCTACACAAGGTATCCATAAGCTCCACTAGCCAATTGGCAAACATGGTTCAAATTATTATAAGTTTGAAAGGTTAAAAATGGGGGGGCCATATCCCTTGACCCCATGCCAACACCCATTGCAATTATATAATATCAAACTATAAACCATATGTTATACCATATCAAATGTTATACCAAGCGCATACCATATATTATATATATTATAACCATATCTTTCAACGTGGAACCCTATCCATTTTACAACCAAACTATACCATATCACAAACATAACCATAATATGTTAAAACTATATAACATATCGAACCATATCCAAACGTTGCAAACAAAAACAAAGTATGGGTACAGGTCCGCGGGTTTGAACACACGACCTCCTCCCCTAGTGCTAGTGCTCTAACCAACACGCCACTGGCGCTGGATGTGATGGGATATGCCGTTATCTCATTATGAAGTTGAGGTGGAAAAAGAGCCCCAAATGGACCGCGTGACCACCATTTTGGAACCCAAAATTTACTTAAAAGCCATTATAAAAAAACATGCCTGGGGACAAATTTTGAGATAGTGACCATGAGCTATTGCACAGAGTTCGAGGCATGGTATGGGCACGTTTCTCGAGGTGGTTTTGCATGCATCCCAAACAGTTTTTTGCACGTAAACTAAGGTGGTTTTGCACACATCCCAAGGAATTTTTGCAAAATGTTGGCACACATTCCGAGGTGGTTTTGCACAGTGTTGGCATGCATCCTGAGGTGTTTTCTGCATAGTATTGGCATGCTTCCTGAAGCTGTTTTTGTACAGTATTAGCACATTTCTAGAGGTGGTTTTCTGCACAGTTCCCAAGACAATTTTGGCATGGTTGCTAAGGTCCATACAACCATTAATGGGAACAAATCCTGAGGTGGAATCCATATTGTTTTGTCTCTTATGCAGGAAGATTTTCTTGATTTACGTGCTAGACGAGGCCTCAGGAAAACATTATCGAATTTATACTCATTTTTCGCGAGTTTTTGAGAGGAACACAATGGTGCTGTCTGTTTTTGTTGATAACTAACAGAAAACAGAAGTGTTTCCATAACTCTCATTTTGTAAACTTTGAAGACTAAATAAGATTGGCCTTCTCATTGGAAGTGGACCGAAGACGTAGCCCAAGGAGTGTGAACTCCATTATCAGTTCTTGTCTACAAAATTTCATGGTTTGCATCTCTTTATGTGCTTTATGTGCTTCAGTTATGTTCTTTATTTTTTCATTTAAGCCTCTTTAATGGATTTTAGCATTTAAACATTCACATGCAAATAATGGTTATAAAGATCCTTTCATTTTAGGATCATCAGGCAATGACGAGTCTTCCTCATTGCTAATTACATCACTAGGGAACTCAGACATAAGCTTGGGGAACACCAAGATTTCTTTGACTTAGCAGATTGTAATGTCAGGTCAAATTCTTGAAGAATGACAATCCACTTATTAAACTTCCCTCC
Organism: Larix kaempferi; assembly: GCA_027924585.1. NCBI lineage: Eukaryota > Viridiplantae > Streptophyta > Pinopsida > Pinales > Pinaceae > Larix > Larix kaempferi. The sequence goes on along the minus strand of BSBM01001175.1, from coordinate 1,624,791 downwards.
GATGATACGTCGGGTTAATACATATTGAAAAGGATTGACATCTGCTATAACTGTGGTGGTCCACAACAAAATGTAATGACGTAATCTCTAAACAACATAGATAGAATCTAATGTCAACTTCTCAACGTGAGTTACCAATGGGCGAGAGAGATAATAAATTACATGCTCTTGGAGCTTGTCATCCTCCTGAATTAGAACTATACCGATCATGGAAACAGATGCCACTAGATATAGAAGGAAGTCCTTAGTATAATTTGGTGGGCTCAGCAAAGGGGCTCATAGTAATGCTTTTTTCAAAGCGTCAAACGAAGTTTGTGCAGCCTCATCCCATAAAAAATGGGTGTCTTGCTTGAGCAATCGCATGAATCCTTTGGTGATCTTGGCATAATTCATGATAAACTGTTGTAGAAAATTAGACTTTCCCTGTAGGCTTTGAAGTTGTCTAATGGTGTGAGGAGGAGGCAATTTGACAATAGCCTCGACTTTCAAGGGGTCGACCATAATGACAAGACTGGACATAATGAAACCTAGTAGATGTCTAGACTCGATGTGGAATACACACTTATTAGGATTTAACCGGATCTTGTAATATCTGCATCGCTCAAATACGAGTCATAAATGGTCAGGATGATTTCGTCTCTTACAGAATTGCGCATGGAGATCATCTAGATATGGTTTGACTACGTGTTTGATGTCATGGAAAGCAATATTCATGGCTCGCTGGAAAGTAGCTCCAGCATTCTTCAATCTGAAAGGAATCTTCCTATAGGAAAAGGTACCCCAGGTATAAATGAAATTCATCTTGTGTTGGTCTTTAGGTTTAATTTGTATTTGATTGTATCCCGAGAAACCATCCATGAAAGAGAAAATTTCATGGCTTGCACACGCATCAATGATCTGATCCATTAATGGTTTCGGATAATTATCCTTTGGATAGGATTTATTAAGGTCCCTGAAATCCATACAAACACGTATTGTCCCTTGCTTTTTATCGACCGGGACTGGATTAGAGACCCATTCCATCATGTCGATTGGATAGATGAAATCAGCCTTGAGGAGATTTTCGACTTCAGCCTTAATGGTCGCAGCTCTTTTAGGATTGGCTGGAGGAATTTTTTATCGTATAGGTTTCGTGTTAGGATAAGTCGTGATAATGTGCTCCACAATGGAGGGGTCGATTCCTGGCATCTCCTCGTAAGACCAGACAAAAACATTGCAGAATTCCTTAAATAAATTGGTGTACAAAGTGATCTCCTATGGAGAACAATTTGCTCCAATAAATATTTTTTCCACAAAATTCGGTTTGGTGGAAATATCGATCGGTATTGTGACATACCCATAAATCGAGTCAGTATTTTGATGAAATTTCTGAAATCTTTTTACTTATTTTTGCAACAACTTTATAAAGTGTATTTATAAACACCTCATGAGATAAGCTATTTCATATTTCAATTTCATAAGATCTATACCACTTTAAGAATATATTCTAACATTCCTATGACCAAGAAGTTGACACATTGAAAATACTTAATTTGAACAACTTCATACCTTAACACAACACAATTTCTCCTATGGAACTCTATGACATTTGGAGATCCTTAAATTTATAATAGAATACCTTCATACAAACAGAAAATCCACCGTCCTTGGATCGACACATTTACAATTAGAAACCATTGAAGAAATATTAAATATACCCAATCATTTATTGCAATTATTCCTATAACCATTCCTCTTAGCTTACTCATGCAATGTCTTAGTCAAATCATCCAATAATATTAACAATATCTTGTACAATCCCTCGTATCTCACTTGGGATTACTTGGGACAGTTATGTGTAAGGAATCATAACATCTTTGTGCTAGGTCTAATGATAGTAAGTTGACTTAACAACACATGAACATATTAGTCAAACAAGTCATTACATCATTTAGCCCTCCTTCGTAATAATGCAGTCTTTTACCTTAACACTTTCATGAATTTTCTTACTTAATAATGGTAAACATCAATATACCTAAACCCCATAATACATTTCAAGATCCACAAGAAGTAACAATTTACCAAATATATACATATATATGTTGATAAGATGACAACACCATCATAACTAACAAGGAGATTAAAACATAAAAGGAGCACATAAGAAAGAGTTCATATTTCACATTGTTCACCCAATTTGGTGGGCTACGTCCACAAAAAAATGCCACAAAATATATTATTTATGAAAGAGATTTTACATCTACAACATAATTGTTGTATCTTCTTTCCCCAAACCCCTTCCATTGAGGTATTTTCCAAACTTTAAATGTTAACATCAAAACTATCTTAGAGACTTACTCTCTAATAGAATAATAACCTAACATAAACTCTTTCTAGTCATTCAATTCTTTAACAACAATGTCAGAGATATTTATAAAATAAAAGAGTTAAATCAAGGGTCCTATGTTAGCTAGATCTCTAACCAAATACTAACTGCGTTTGCACTGATCTAGTGTCTTGCAGCATAAAAACATATGATTGATATTCATCCGAGGGCAGCATAATCTAATAAGAATATTTCACAACATATATATATATATAAATCAACTAAAGGAAACCACGATGTCATTATGACTTCGGTAACAACTCAGACAAATATTTTCTCCATCCAGGACTCATGCCCAGATCTAAAATTTATAATCAAGAACATCTTGGGGCTGCATATTGTAAGGCAAGAGACAAGTTTCAACGGGAGTTAAATTCACTTCACACTTGTAATAGCGCTTAGCTCCTAACTATATTTAAATAACCTAACTATTAGCTGGGAAACGAACTCAGATTCAACCTTGTAGAGAGATTGGTTCCGTTCTATCATACTTAGAGCATCAATAATACAACAGAAACTTATGGATTTTATGCATAACCCTATACATACAACATATTAAAGAATTTGAAAATTCCACATAGAAAATCACTGTTGGCAAAAAATAGCTAACCTCGGCCACATACATATAAGCTTCAAATAGAGTTCAAAAACTCAACAACGAAACGCATCTTGTAAAAACATAAAAGAGGCCAAATATCATGATAGCATAAGGTATAAAGTGATAGGGATAGCCCCTCCAGTGCACGCCTCTGTCCTAACTTCCGAGATCAAGTATCGCAGAGAGAGAGATACTTCAAAAATTTCACATAAACCCAAGCTAACACACAACACTAATTAAATGCAATCACAACGATATAGAATAGAAAGTATTTCTGGGATCACGGAGGAGTGTTTTTCTCACATCCACATCTGGCAGCAATACTGCACATAAAGTATTTCTTAGAAAATCGCTACCCTTCCCAACACATCTACGATTTTACAAGACAGCGCTGCATTATATGAAGTACATACCATAGAATGTAACATGGCAACTAACAAAACGTTGTCCTTTTCCATCCATCGACAACTCATGCAGGAAAAGTATGCAATATATACAATACAACCCAAATAATTAATCCTGGGAATCTAACAATTTGCTACCCTTCCCATCTCATTGACAATACATAAGACAAAGTATGCATTATAAGAAATACATACGTAAAATCTTAAACCTGGAAACTAGCAAAACCCCACGAATCAGTAGGAACAAGCACATCCATAAGAAGGTTCCTTCTCTGTTCAATGAGACACTTTAGCATTTTCAGAATGTACTACGAGAGGCATCTCAATAAAATAAAAGGACGTCCTAACGTAGAACCCAGCAATGGCAGTCCACCACCTTATACAAAGATCAATGTTGACAGCTTATCAAGAATGTACAGAGATCCAACAAGTAAACATACTCCATACAGTAAGAAAATCTAAGCAGCAAGGTTCTGGATGCACACACATTCATTGTAGAAAGAAAACTCCCCGATCAATCCAGAAGAACACAGCTTATAGTGTCCAACCAAACTTCTACGAAGCATTTGGTCCAAAACTAATCTCTCCGTAGCATATCATCTCCCACCAAAACTTCTACGCAAGAACTTTAAGTCTTTTCACTGAAAATATTTCCCCCCCCAAACTAACTGAGCTCTGAATCTTAAATTAGGTGAGATCCGTTTCCCTCGGTGTAGCTGGCAATCTTCAGAGGGTTCCAACTCTCCATTAGGGAGACCAAACAAACTGTGATAGGGAGTCGAGTGCTCCACGTGTGAGGAAAAATGCAGTGATACAGTTTTGGTGTTCCATGAGTGGAACAAGTGTCCAACAAAAGAGTTGAGGTGCTCCTAATGAGACATGAGGCGTTAATGAAGCCTCTCGAGAGCTCCGCTATGGAGACAGAAATCCATTGATCCCTCTCAGCAATTAATATCGAAAGTATTTAGGGTCAATCTTTTCAACCCATAATTCGTTTATACATGAGTATTTATCTCACCCATATCCCCAAATGTTTATCAAATAATAAAAAACAAGTTACCTTAGTAAAAAGGATTTAGGAACTTCATTAGAGGAATGTATCCTTCTCGACTTTACTCTATAGAGAGGACGTGGTGCTCAATCCGGGCAATTAGCCCCATAACAATTTAACCAAGCATTCACACAGTATAAAAATTCATATGGGAATGTAAAATTATAAGGAAACACAGCGGAATTAAATTCATTTAACACATCCACATACATTCATAATATTCATCAAATGATAATTGCAAATTTAACACAAGAGAATACTTATCTCAATAAGGTAGTCCCAAGCAACTGACTATGCAACTGCAACATTCCACCCAACCATAGGCCAGTTGTGCTTATCAACCTCTTGACACAACTGCCACCCTCGAGCTGGGCATGATCTCTACAAGGAACCAGGGAACAACAGACTCACACATAGCCAAGCATACACCAAGATGAGCCAAGCAAATCTGCAATTGGGTTTATCAGGCTGCTAGGACATGGAAGGGAATAATTGCTAAGCTAGTGAGCTCAACCACAGAGCTATGGGTACCCCTCCCAGATCTACTCAGCTTGGCATTCACAATGCCTACACACCCAACACCAGGAAGTATTCTCTTCACTGCCACACAGTCCCTCAAGCCATACCTTCCTTTCTAGTGCTCTCAGGGTGTGCATAGAAAAGTAGCCAACCCTCTTGATCTTCTTGAGAGGTTACTCCCCACACTAGGTTTATCAAGATAATTCGGTCCACTACCACTCTAGTTTCTTGCTTACAGGTTCAAATCAAACAAAGATGCTCATAACAGAAAAACTACACTTGCTGAGCATGAGAAAAACGTTTCAACAGTGGAATGCATAAGGTGGGGTTTCCTGAGCTTCAGAAAAACGTGGGTAGACTCAAAACGAATTGGCAACTAGGAAATTCGACTAGGAGAGCAATCCATTCCAGAAAAACGCCCCAAGGGAAAAAACGACCTCTCCCTCAGTCCAAAATCGCGTCCCCCCTTCCTCAACTACTGCAAAATACAAAAACCGAGTTCCTGGGCATGGAAAAATGCAGGGTTATGGTGAAAAACGTGAGGATAACTTCCAGTGAGCTCTGTCTGCGTGAGAGGAAGGACGTTATGCATGAAGAATTGCCTTAGGAAGCATTTCGTGGGGTTTTCTTGCCCAGCAAGCCAAAAATACGGTTTTCAGGTTGGTGGCTTGCCCATGCACGAAAATCTGGCTGCCATACTTCTCCAATCCCCAAGACAATAACTGCCCCAACCAATCTTTGGAAGAATTAAATGATTGGGTGCATGAGACAAAATGGGTAGTTGGTGGTTTATGGGTTTCCCCATTGACATATGGATTAAGACCATTGGCTCAAGGGTTTGGATAATTTCCCCCCCTTTCCTTGTAGAATCATGCCACATCTCTTTTGTTGCATTGCATAGCTAGTTGGGGTTTTTCCATTAAAATTCGTATTTACATGATGTCTTATTTACATTGTGCCCATCTCGCACAAGAACCATAGGCATCTATTTTTAATTGCCGATACATGAAATGCTAAATCAATGGTGGGGCCTTGGCCTTGATCTCCTCACCATGATTAAATTACAATATTTACATCATTTACGATTTAATACAAAGGGGTTCAAAATGGGGACATTACATATACGCATAAAACTCAAGAGCTATTCTCCCCTTGCATAATTTGCATATATATATATATATATATATATATATATAATATGTTAGATTATCTCATAGTATAGCTCATAATCGAGTATACTATATTTACCAAATATTCGATAAATACATACTATATTTTTATATGATTCATCATATATACCTTTAAAAAGTATTTTGGTACACATCCATATGATGGACTACTAGGCTATCATAACCTCTTAATAAGTTCGCTATCGTTATTGCTATATATATATATATATATATATACAATTCATATGTTTATCTAAATCAAGGTATCACTTTATAGTTAGCTATAATGGGTATATAACACATTAATATAGAAGTCGGGCTTATCAAATATGTCAGAAAGCTAAACTTATTTTTGCTTAGGAGGTCTTTGTGTTCTCCAGCACTTCCTGTCGAAAAGAAATAAATGGTATAATTTTATTTGAAACTATCTGGGGTTAGTCTAAGGCCTTATTCATAAATGCTGCCTAAGTGTTTTGTAACGGAAGGCTCTTGTACTCATCATAGGATGTCATGAGTAGTATTAGGGTAATACTCATAGATCCAACCAAAATGTTTATGTACTAAGGACTCTTAGACATTAACGTTTATATTCTCAAGGTTTCTCTTGATCCTACCTTCCCGAAATGGGTTCAGTTGTCGTCGTTTAGATGCGTCAATGTCATTCATCTCTTAGGTCTAAAATATCACTTATAACAATAGTTTCAAGGTCCACTGGTGGGGCCTTGGCTTTGAGCTGCTCATTAGGGCCGCTTACATAGTTACAAATACATAAAAATAATAGGGATCAAAATATGAGGGATATTACAGGTATAGTCTTCGAAATGTTTTCCATATTACCTTCAGTATAAATCGTTTGTTTAGTAGAAGGAGTGATGTACAAATCAATATTCCCGCCGAGTCTCAATGAAAGCTCACCAATCTTAATCTTGTCCATATTTGGAAGGAAAAAGGACCTGTGATGCATGTGTTCCCAAGGATGGTCTAGACCTACCATAGCTTCCAGGATAGCCTGATCGGAAAGCAAAACAATATTAAAACAGTCAAAAGAATGGGTGGAGTGAACTGACCATGCAGGTGCATAATCAACATCTAACTGAGCTAAGATTGATGGAGTCGAGATATAATCCATTGCATCATTTTGGGATGCTTGGCATGGAACTTCTGCAATGGATAAGGGCTCATTTGGTTCTTGTTGAGTCGGAAGGATCCATGGATCAGTCCTTTGACTATCCGTAAAAAATTCCTGAGATGATGTATCACTAGTACTGATAGAACTAATGTAATGTACAAGAGCAGGTAGGTCAAATGTGCCCATCAATGATGAATACATACCTACTCCTAAGCTCTCACTGGGCGGACAAGCTTGATCAATCAAAGGGATATTTGAATATGATGAAGTTATGTTGTTTTTATGAGTGAAGGTTAGTTAATCAACTATAATGATCTTACCTTCATGAGGGAACATCAAAACTCAAAAAATGGACGAAGGGATGGCTTGCATAGAGCACGTCCGACTTCTTCCCAACAACAGATTGTAGTCGAGAGAAGCATCCAAAAATTGAACCTCCATTGACACTACTTTATTAACAAGTTGAATCTCGAATGCTGATAAGACTCCATGTAAACGACAAAATTTTATGTCAAACTCGGTAAGTAGTGTAATCGAAGGGGCTAACTCAGGATAACCCAAGGCTTTCCAACAGGATATAGAAATTACACACGTCGTCGTTCCTTCATCTACCACCGTTCGTCCAATAGTCTTTGCACCATGGACTACTTCGATCTAGAAGGCTATGTGATAGGGCAACCGGGGTTTTATATTGGACATATCAAATCTAGCAAGCATACTTGATGAGTCCATGCTACCTATTGCCTCTAGAAGTGCATTCCGCTATGAAGGGTAGCTTTTCAAGACTTCTAGGGAGGACATAGCACATGGCGTTTGGGATAGGTCCTCCACAACAGAGTTGTTGGGAGCATCCTGCACATTAGGGTTGAGAATAGCTCGTTTGTAGACACCCTTTGGTATCTTCAATAAAGGATTTGTTGGTGTTTTCGAACAATATACCTAAGCGAACTTAAAGGCCAGATCTCCCTAGTCCAACTGGATCTAGAACAAATAGATACAGAATAGAATCAACTTCCCTAGATCAATAGAATCGCAAATTAGCAAGCAAGTCTCTTTCCTGGGATTCGCAATTCCCTTCTCTCCTTGCTTGATCTAATGCCCTAGAACCTTCAGATCTACAGCTACAAATCCCTGTTGAACAAGTAGATACAAACAAATAGTAAAAGCATATATCTCATATGATTGATCTAAGCTAACAGTTAAGGAGGTAAGCTTTAAACATTAACAACACAATAATGTATATGGGAAGAGATTGTATTAACTGTAATAAAGGAGATTACAACAAGAGAGAACATTACAACCTATGCCTTAACGTCGCAACCTTCCTTCCAACAAGCCAATCGCAAGCCTCCAAGGATGAAGTAAGACTCCAAGGGATGAACAAGGATCACCTAAGCTAATTCCATCAGCATGAGAGTGCTATAGAACTTCCTACCCTTCCAATGGAGAGGAGATTCATATTTATAAGACCAAATGGATAGAGTAGGTATAGAACTAATGGGAGAAGTCCAAGGGATCCTACCTTGGGGTTAGGGAACCAAAGGACAACTCACCTATCAATTAGGGATAGACTTCCACCTCATCATGCTTAGAGAAGTCACTCGAAGCCTTTGTTTATACAATTTAACCAACCCTGGCACACCCTTCAAGAAGGAAACTGGATCCAGAAAGGGGGTAGCGCAAGCTGCATAAAGGCAACCTGAGCCACTAGCACATGCTGCCAGATGACATTCTGTGTCAGGCATGATCTAGTGCCTGTTGCTAGAAGACAACCTGCACCAGTGCCAATAGAAAATGTGGACACAAGGTTTAACAAATTACTCTGAGTGTTATTGGTTAGGAAAACTTCAGGGATTGAGGCATGAAGTTGACACAGGCCTCATGATGACAAGATTTTGGTGTAACAGTTGGTCTCTCGATGTGGAGAGGAACATATGACTTAGGAACCTGTTTATCTTTCTGCTGCATATTCAGGTTATAATTCCTGGCTCTCATTTGCATTAGAGTATGTGAGCTAACCATGTTTATATATGACTAATCAGTTGATGTGGCACGATGAGTGCCCCCAATATTGGAGCTGCCAGAAGCTAGGTCTTATCCTTTGGGAAAAAGATCTTTCGGGACAACTAGTTTATTTTCCTTCAATAATTCATGGGCTTCTTCGATGAGAGGGCATTTGTGAGTGAGGTGGTCATCGTTACAAAGTTTGCAAGGCAACTTTACCTTCTTTTTTTCTCTTTTTCCCTCCTCATCATTTTCAATGTTTTTGGATATTTGTTGGTTTCCCTCCCCTTTCTTACCCTTTTTCTTGGGTTGTCAAGGACCCTTTTGACTAATCTACACATTTTGTACAGATTCTATTTGTGAATGGGAGGATGCAAGCGTATTTGTTTTCGCTGCAGACTTCTTCATTGAAAATGCATGCACTTATTTCGTTAAATATTCCAGTTCGGATGAGTCGGTTGAACCAATGATTCCATCGGCATGAGGTCTAGTTTTTGTCTTACCAAGATCTATATTAGATCTAGGTGCGTCAAGTATAATCTTGTAAAGGATCTCAGATTGAGAATAGACTAGGTTGAGCTTCTACGTCCTTATAATTGCTTCCTCTTCAGATCTTACCCCAGAAGTTGAAACATCTTTAGAGACGTAAGGGATCAGTGATTCTAAATACCACTCCAAAAGGAAATCTAGGGGATTCTAAGCTTTAATGAGTCGCTTCCATCTTCACCACTCCTAAATGTGATAAAAAAGATGGGTGGATTTGTTTTGTCTAAATTTAGAGAGAATATCTGTGCTGACATCATACTGGATGGGAAGCTGGAAGTGATTCAAAAATACTATCGCTAAATTCCAAAAGTTATTGTATGCTGCAGCATGTAATTTGATGTACCATTTAGCTGCTACACTCGTTAAGTTTCTCTGAAAGAGCCTCAATCGAATAGAGTCATCGTTTAACGAGTTCGAGGAGCACAAGAGATGAAAGGTTGTAACATGATCTATAGGATCTTCACCAGTATTACCTTCACATTTTGGAATGTTCGAAGGAAGCTTGGTTGGGACCGGAGGCCAAGCAGGGTTGTGACTCACTAGATCATTCATTAGTTTCGAAAGGTATGGAAAATTCAAAGTTGCCATAAACGACAAGTGAGTTCGTGTTGATAGCATGTGATGTGGAGGAGTTTGATAAGGGGAAGCACCCAAAACCTAGCTCCTATAAGGTTGGTTGGGGTTTCCCCCAACCATCGGTTGTGGAGAAGAGACATTCTGAAAGTTGCTCCAACCATAGGCTAATGTATTACTTCCTTGTGGTGTCATCCACTTTGGCTGAGTATATGTACCTCCAAATGGAGGGTTGGTATAACTGTTACTGCCCATTCCACCAAATAGTGAAAAATGAGTGTTCCCTATAGGTACATTAGAAGTTTGTACACTAGAAGAATGTGCATTAAAACCTGTGAAGGGGTTATAACCTAGCATAGATGTAGTAGAGGAGGCATGCATTGAGCCTACAAAAGGTGCTGAAGGAGGAATGTGTCCTCTAAGCCAAGGAAATCCTTGATTAAAAGGAGTAGAAGTAGGGTTAACTTGGAATTGCTGAAAAAAGGGAGAATATGTGAAAAACACCGAGGGTATCCCTGAAAAAGGGATGCTAGATGGGCCAATGGAGGATCCAAAAGGAATAGATGTCGTCACACCTTGAGCACTAGACAAACCTGAGGAACCGACATTGAAACTGAAGGAAGTGATTAAAGCAAAAGGAAACTGTCACGAGCTCGATGTAGATGTGTTTAGATGAGGAGGAGATAAGCCACCTGTCATAATAGCTAAAGTGGGAGTATGAGGCACTCCCAATCCATCCCTTGTGCTATCCATAGCAAAACCAGGTGTAAACGTATATACAGTCAATTTAGGAATCCGTAAAGAGATAAATATTTCTAATAAAGGGTCGTTCGGTCCAGTGAATGGAGGGTTGAAGGGTATCGTGAACTCTTTAGTAGGAAAATATTAAACCTCAATAGTTTCCTGAACCGGTTGAGAAATGAGATGTGGTTCTCTAGGGGGTTCAGTTGTATCTGTGACTTCGAATGAACCACTTGAGTCAGTTTGGAATTTTTGAGGTGGCGGTGGAGGCTCCACTATGAGTGGATGAAGGTTTCTCAACCTTCGTGACCTACGAAGAGGGTAGTCCTCCAAAATTGCAAAAATATAAACTAAGTATTAAACTTAGTGGCCACTAAAATAACAAGGAACAAACAACACACCACTATAAAAATTTCCTAAAGTAATCAATACCAGGAAAACAGAGATGATACTCACAAAGGAGATTCTGGGATGATTAGGGCCCATAACTAACCAGTAGAGTAGCGAAGGAGAGTTACCCGGGGTCCAAAATATAGAGTCTTTGGGTGCAAGCATTTGAATCATCAACCGCGCTCCCAAATAACTATAATATATTTCCTCCCATATCTGTCCTAGGTATAGTGGAAATATCCTTCCACCGTGACCTGTGTAGATCCCTATAGGTCAAAGATACTAAAGGATATCACAGTTACAGAAAGAGTTAGGGGGAACAGTCGTAAGTCTAGCCAAGACACATGGGCAAGGTGACTAAGCTCGAAATCTAAGAGTACACAAGGCACTAATGGATCCCCATACACGAATTAGCTCTAGTGTATGCTCAACTAAAAAGTGGGGGGGTATCCCCAATAGTCCAATATCACACAACCTCGTGCTTAAATCTGGTTTGAGTAGAGCTTCCCAACACACCTCCACAAAAGTGGATTTACCTAATGATAGTCTTACTACGATTTTGAGGTTTGAATAGTTTTGGAAAGTTGAAAGTGATATATTCCAAAACCCTAGTCTGAACTAGTTAGTTTGTGTACCCTAAAAAGAAAACGTTACTAGTAAATTTTATTAATGATTCTTTTTAAGGCTATATTACTCAAAAGGGTAGTGTGTTTGTGTGCATGATGGTTACAAATGAAAGCAAAATGTACATATGGAAATGTAAAATATTCACAATTTTCTTGCTTGTCTTTCAAAACATAAGATGCAAAGTAAACCTAAAAGCCAACTAAATTTTTTATTTTTCAAAGACGAAAAACATAAAGAACTTTTAACTACTTCAAAAAAGAGAAAATCCTTGTTATAAAGCAAAAAATGTTCTTTTTGACTTGGTTTTTCTTTTATAAGTGAAATAAAATGCAAATAACTTATGAACGAAACCAAAATAATCAGAAGGAAAACTAGACCTAAGGCTTATAGAAACCAGAAACTTGACCAACACAAAGTACTTAAAATGACCAACCCAACAAGTTGCTTCGCACAAGCTATAAATAACTAAAATTTGGAACCAAGATGTTATAAGAATCGACCAATATAAAAGACAAAAAGAAAATGAATCAAAGACAGATAACAAACTACTCTCCAAACATTAGTGACTACAGAGGACTAAATCCAAGCATCCACCAAATAAGGTATGGGCTAGAAAGACTTAAGGAACCTTCAACAAGCAAAAAGAACCAAAAGAGGACTCGTAAAGGGGCTAGAAAGACTCATACCACCACATATAAGCAAACAAAAGCCTAAAAATCAACATACACACTTTACAGATAAAAGAAAACAACCCTAAAATCCAAACCCTAAAGAAAAAACAAATTTCTCCACGAAAACCACGACTCTAACAATAGTAGCATGCAGTTGACCCATGGGTATAGTAATGAGCAACTCGCGGGTGTAGGGTAATAACTGTGACTGTAAGTATAGCAGACTTACGGTTATGCTCTGACAACAATTAAAAAGAAATCAGATTGCAGACCAGATCACAAAAGAGTCAAGCAAAATGCATAGAAAATGTCTCAAAACCTTCACAAAGGCCTAACACATTAATAAAAACTAAAAGAAGAGACCCTCAATAATCCCCAAAGTAGAAAATAGGTGCTCCCCAGTGGAGTCGTCATTTCTGTTGTTAAGGAAAGTATCCTATAGCAGGGGAGAGACTACCAACGTATTGATGTAGAAAGACAAACATGCAATGTTCTCCAAATACAATTACTAAGCAAAGAGATTAGGGTTAGAAGAATGTGTACCTTATTCAGAAGGTTGATCCAATCCTTTATCTTCCTTGCTCTTCAATGCAATAACCTGCAAAACAACTTCAAACCTTCCTCAAACTAGTTTGACTACAAATAAAAGGATTGATATTTATAATAACATAAAACATCAAATTGTAATCAGATTTGAAACATAAATGAACAAATCATATTTGGGAAAGGAAGAATATCTGATCTTTATTAATGCATGAATCAAGTACATAAATTATACCTGTCTGCAGCAAGCACCTTCATAACCAGACTCTGGGTTCTTGCTCCTCTCTCTTAAGTAAGAATTCTTCTAGCATTACATTACCAAAAGTTGGCTCCCCTTCTCCAAGGCCCTCCCCTTGTATTTATGGAAAGGGTAGGAGGATAAGTTTGAAGGGTGGTTGGCATAGGTAGTTGAGGAAGTTGGAATAACTCCCAAAACTAATCCATAGTTATTGTTTTTATATTTTTTTTGAGATTTCTTAAGATACCCGCGACTATGACATAGGACAACCTACGAGTGACTCATGACTATCTTCGCTTGCACCTAGAGGGTGCATCTTTTCAAAATATACCTGTGGGTTGTCAGTGTATACATTCGCAGCTAACCCACGTGTTAGCAAGCATAAGAGCCACGGTGATGCTCTAAAATAGGCAGAAAAAATATGTTTTGAAGAAAGGACTCCAAGGCTAAGCTCTAAGTCATCTAAGGTCAGGCAAGGTCCTCCATCCTTATTCTCCTTTTGTGTGATCGACAGGGCAATGTGATCATGGACAGAGAAGTGCTAATTTGATCGATAACATGTGTGCCAGTCAAATTAAGAATTAAGTAATCAACTATTTGCATTATTGTGTGATCAGTACATAAAAATATTATAGATCAAATGAATTTTCAAATGTTATTGATATTTATGACGTTTGGTGGAAAAATAATTTAAAAGTATTATATATTACTAAACATTATAATACTATCTATTAAATATAACTCCACCGACCAAAGGATCCAAGACTTTACAAAAATATTTATTAAAAACTTCAATATGAAAATATTATTCATTATAAAATTCCCTTCACCACATTTCTAAATATTATAATAAAGAATAAAATACTAGTATATAACGAATAATACCATTCCATTGTAGTTGTTCATTAAAAAAATTAATATGAAAATATTCTTCATTATAAATTGATCTTTATAAAACTCCCTTTACCGAGTTTCTACATATTATAGTAAAGAATAAAATAATAATAATATAACAAACAAGAGCCACAAGGTGGCAATGCCCCTGACATTACCATTGCCAAGTATTGTTGGGAGATGGGAAATGTTGAAGGAGTATGAAGATTTTGTCATGTTCCATTTCTGACAATGAAAATGTTCCAAAAAATGTAATTATAATTAATACATCTCAATATATAGCTTTTTCCACTTCTCTAGATACCTACATGCACATTCATGGTCATATTATTATAATTTGTTCCTCCTTGGTGGGAAGATATCTGATTTTTATATATAAAAGAAATTGGTTCATGGTGGTTTATATTGCATTGAAAGAATATGGTACTCAATAACAACAATTATGTGTGCATAGAGGAAAGGGTACTCACAAAGATACTACATGAACTTTTACCTGTTAAATTCCAAGTTCCAATATAAATCAAAATAATGGAATGCAAGTGCCATGCTTAAATACTTAATTTTATATTGTTTTTTAATTAAAGTAAATGAATTTATATTAAATTAATATGATTAACATTCTTAAAACTAGCTAAATAAATTATAATTTTAAATTTAATTAAAAAGTATAATAAAGATAATGTGATAAAATTTTAAGAAAATAAAATCTTATTAATATGGTATTAATTTAAATTATTCAGCACTCCTAAAGAAAGAAGCAAAAAGCAATTCAAATGAACCATACATCTAAATGGTGGCATGCTGATTTTAATTTAGATAGAAGTATGTTCAAACAGTTGAAAACAAACTTATATGCATTACCTTTATTAAATTGAAAAATTGAGGACACCATTAATGATGATGAAATTGTATTGCCACAATCAAAGCATTAAATGAACATACATGCAAACAACTTCTGAGAGAGAGGAAGGCCATATGGCTTCAACTTTCATAAACACAACATTGAATAATTAAATGTAGTGTTATATCTTAGTTTAATGATGAGCCAACAAAAAACACTAAATAAAAATCTAGAAAAGGAAAATATTTGGTATGATTTCCAAGGTGAACCAGCCCATAAATTAACATTTAATTTGTCAATTCAATGTCCATAACCAATCAAAAATATCAAATTTTTAAAAAATTGGAAGTTAAATTTTGAATTCAATGTCTATAACCAATCGAAAATATTAAATTTTAAAAAAATTGGAAGTTAAATTTTTATTTTTCAAAATTTATTTAATACATAATATACACCAAACATTATAAAACATTCGAGAACATATTTCATATAAATAAAAATTAACACAAAATCAAATTAGTTTGGCTTAAAACTATTACCTCCAGCTTTCGACGGTTATAATAAAAACCATTCACCACACCCACACATCCCGATCAATTTATATGAAAAAAAGTGTCTATGGTTTCCACCACCAACTACTTACACAAAATTTAACTCATCAAATTTCCTCCGCAGCAACACATTCAGCAGGATGATGGGATGAGAAGAGCTGAGCCGCCTGGCACCCACACAGTATTCAATAATTAAATATATTGTTATATCTTATTTTAATGATGAACCAAAAAACACTAAATAAAAACCGAGAAATAAAATCTAACCCTGTAACTATCTTGAAATAAGCCACAAAAATACAAAGGAAAATATCACTTTCAAGAAAAAGAAATGATTGTTATGCCAAGAGTTAAATAAATGGATTTCATTCATTTAAGTCTCCAGCAAGAATAGAAATATTACCTGATTGACAGTAGGAGGAATGTTGGAAAATCTCAACAAATCTTCAATCTTCTTGCATGGAAAATTGCTAACGCCAATGGACTTAGTAAGACCCAACTCCACACATTTCTCTAATCCTCTCCATATAGACTTGATATCTAATGAAAAAAATTCTTCCTCTTTAGGAAATGGATGCGATTGATGAGCCATAAACACACACAACTCAGCCCTCAGTTTAAGTGCATGATGAGATTGATGGGCAATCTTTAGGTCATTATTATGCTCCTGAAATGCGCAGATTAATAAAGATACTAATGAATCAAAATTCAAGATGTTGATGTTATGATTCTCTAAATCTAAAATGATGACATATTTGATGCATTCCAAGACGGAGCTTTTCTCTTGCTTGTTTAAGTTGAAAACTCATATATTATCTAGCCCATTTTCTCAAACAGGTAAGGTCCTGGTCCTAGAGCTCTGCTAAATTATAGTAAAGCACTATGAACTTTAAAGTGAAATATTTAGTTTAATTTGACTAACAATAAAACATACTGAGATAAACATGCATTTTTCATTCTGAAATATAAGTCATCTATAAGTAGTAAGTAACTGCTACAATTTGCTTGCCAAAAGGCAGACTTACAATCAATTAGCCACAGTTCAAGAACTAGTGATGAGAAAATATTAATCACATTTCTCAAAGAAGTAAAATTACAATTCTCCTTTTAGTTCTTTGTCTCCATTAAAATTCTATACATATAGGGAGTAATCTTGCATTTCACTTTCTACCATGTGAAGAATCATGGAGAAAATGCCCATCTTGGTTGAGAATGTAACTAAGAATCCATAGCCATCTTTCATCATCGGAAATCCCAAAAACAACTAGTATGTGACCCTGACTCCTTGATATCTTAGAATTTCTCCAATAAGCTCACCTTTGCCAGAACCCACATACCTTCCACAGATCTTGTGATCTCGGATAAAAAGGAAAGTGGGCACTTCTATTACATTCATCTGTTTCAGAAAGTCCATGCATTCTTCATTCTCATCTCCATTCATCCTTGCAAACACCACAGTGTCATTCATTTTCCTGGCGAGCTTGACCACAGTTGGGTAGACCTTAACACAAGGCGTGCAATGCTTCAGCCCAACATCCAGAACAACCAACTTGTGGTCGTATGAATGTTTCTTGAGCAATGCGTCAACATCCTGCCTATTATGGAGCTGATGAATGGGAGCATCATTGTCACCATAGTAGAGGACATCACCCTCCAACTAGTTTGGACTAATGCCTTCTTCTTCATGAATTTTCACCATGTTCTTGTAAAAGCTAAAATGGGGGACAAACGTTATGTTTTCTCTTCCACAGAGATCCTTCATTTGCTTAGACTCATCTCCAATTACTAGAATGGATCTCACATCTCGGCAAGTCCTGCTGAGGTCAACCATGAATGGGTATATTCTTTTGTTGAGATAACTATGACTTGCTGCATATTCCACCACTACAAGTTTGTTCTCTGCAAGCGTCAGGGCTTCATCAAATTCATGTACTGTATGAGCCTTTTGCACCCTTTAATCTTCTATTTTTATTTCATTCCCTGTCAATTGGGCACTGTTCAAAGAAGCTCTGGAGATAAATCGAAGGCCCATGGGCTTTTGGTTCCTACATTGAAAAACAACCCTTGAGCTCGAAAAGGGCCTGAAATGAGCTCGCTTTGTGGGCATTAATGTGGTTACATGATGGGCAGCTAAGGGAGAGTGGGATTGAACTACATCAAATTTATGCAGATTGATGAGCATAGTAACACCTACAATCTATCGGCCCGACATCGAAACCAACAAAGCCACTTCCAAAACTGTATCTTACCTTGTATCTTATAATCCAACGAATTCTCCGTCGATTCAACCTGTAAACCGGTCATGTCAAAGAGAAGGGCATGGAATTAATGGGAAACTCTGGCTGAATTAAAGCATCCTAATTTCCAATGCCCTACCTCCATTCTTGCCGCACTGTGGCCAAATGAAATGAACATCCATTCTCTGTCAATTCGTAAACACTGCTGCTCACTGTCAAATGTTTGAACCGGCTTGTTAGAACCCATCTGAACCATGAACAACCCAATCCAGGTAATAAGCATGTTCGGCCTTGCGTAGAGGTGAGCCTTCTCTAAGAGATGCCTCGTCAATTTGAATCACCTGAGGTCACGGAAAACCAATATTTCACGGACAATTCTAAACAAGAAGGAAGACATCATCTAACTATTCTCTCAACAACCATGCATGTGTGTCAGGACTAGTTGGTAGTAGTTCTGTAACAAGAAGTTGGTAGCAACATCTGAAGGTAACAACCACATTTACCTGAATTCCACCTGCTTCGAAATCTTCCACCTTATCCTTGATGGACAAGGCAATTTGCATGCATGTTTCAAATCTGCATTATGATTGCATTAGTGCCTCAAACTGACTGAATTATGTTCAATTACCCAAATTCAAGGATGGGCATAATTAGTAAATTCAAAATATTGTGACAGAAATTTTGGACGCCCTTACCTTGGTTGATCATTTCTAACAAAGGACCAGTTCAAGATTGTCACTGAGCCAGTGAGCATTCCCTTCATGGGTCGAGAAGTCATGCTCTGGGCCATCTTAGACCAAAAGACAGTCATGGCTTTTGGTCGACTGACATCACCATAGATAACTGGTGGCTTCACACAACGGGATCCGTAAGACTACACCCAACCATTGACTGTAAATGCAAAGCCCTGGAGTTGTTCTCCAAAGTACTCCACCATGTCATTCCTCTGTAACAGTAAGTTAGATAATTAGCTTCGACTTTCCCGTTGAAAACCTCATAACAGCTTTAGCATTAATTGCAATTTATTTGGTACTCACCTCAGGTTCTCCGTGAACAAGCACATAAATATCAAGGTCCTCTTGCAATTTGACAACTTTTGCAATTTCTTCCTTGATGGAGCTAACATATTCTTCCTTTGAAATTCTGTTATAACATCAAATGTTCTTTGTTACAACCATGTTTCTAGATAATAGCAACAAAACCTCAATTCAATTGAACAATCAGAACAATGAGGATAACCCACTTGTTTATCTTGTATTCAAGACGAACCCTGCGCAATTCAACTGTCTATGGGAATGACCCCATTGTTGTCATGGGAAGAATTGGAAGATTTAACTTTTTTTGTTGTTGCTCAAGACGAATGTTTACTGGTGTGGATCAACGATGGTCAGAAGTCTGTAATGCTGCAGCCTGCAATTAGAATTATAAAAGTTATGACTGGCATCGAATGAAAGGTTCTGGACAACGAGCTAGAGAGTAATAATGGACCAGGCAAATGACTTTAAATTGTTAAGTAAAAACCTAGGTTGTATTATACATTATTGATGGTGCACATCAAAACATCATCTACAGTTTCCTTTAATACAGGCACAGTGAAAGAATGTATTAAATCAGGCACAGGTTATACACGTAAAAATGATCCAATCACTGACTACAACGAGGAATACAATTACCATACAAAACGTTAATTAATTGAACTTACAGCTTTTTGAACTGCCTTGTTTGTCACTCTCGAAGAAGCTCTCCTTGAAGCTTGTACAGTTGTGTTGGCTGCAAAGAATGCCTGCGCCTGGCGCAGATGGCTAGTAGAGGCTTCCAAAAACGTTGCACCGACATGTAGAGGAATCTAGAAGCTTCTGCTATGGCATGATTTAATATGCCCGCCACCTCCGGGGTTAGCGTCTGAAACAACCATTTGGACAGAGAGGATTTCAAATTCCTACTCAACAACCACTATTTTCACAAAAGCATCTCTGGAAATGCCATTTGCAGAAGAAGAAAAAAACTCCAAATTCCTCCACCGCGACCGCTTTTTTCACGAAACCCTTTCTGAAACGACCATTTGGAAAGAAAGAACTTCAAATTAGTCCTCCGCAGGAACTATTTTCACAGAAAACCTCTCCAAAACCGCTATCAAGATAGAAAGAAGTCTGAATTTATCCACCGAAATAAATTCTTTCCTGCTTTCTTCCTTCTATGCTCAAAAATTTTAATGTCGTGCTATTTCCCCAATTTAAAGAGCTATATCCGTATCCACATGTGTTCTTCAAGCGCAAATCCAAAATAGAGCCAGGACGAAAGGCCATGCACAGAGAAAAGAACTCCGTGAAAGGGTGGAAAATGCAAGCGCCCATACCCTATCCAGTACATGGTTAAAAAATCCCAACACAATGAACTCGTCCACCATTGTCGAAATATCCAACCATGCAACAAGCACAACACAATAAACTAAACTCCACAGTCCAGTAGGTCTCCTGTGAATTGCGGAAGGCAAGAGCTTTGAAGGAGGGGGCAGTCAAATCTAAAATCCTTTCCTTCAGAGTAGACGCAGAGCACGACCGAAATCCGTGCATCAAACCATGGAACTAGCATTAAACACCATAAGGCACCCACCAGGGAGGATGACGCAACAGCGCCGCCGCGTCCTGGGGCACAGAGCCCCAGGACAAGGTCACCCTATACACCACCAATGAGAAAGCAATTAAATATATTTTTTTAAATTTCAAATAAATAAATATTGTTTAAACTATAGTGTAACTTTAGCTAAATCAAAATC
Source organism: Larix kaempferi (assembly GCA_027924585.1). NCBI lineage: Eukaryota > Viridiplantae > Streptophyta > Pinopsida > Pinales > Pinaceae > Larix > Larix kaempferi. The sequence goes on along the minus strand of BSBM01001175.1, from coordinate 1,603,924 downwards.
AAAATTTTTAAGTGAAGATTAATCCAACTTCTTGATTTATATATGTCAGGGAAATAATAATACTATTCTATGGTAGCTATTCTATTTTCAACAATGGACAGTTATAAAGCTGTTTTGTCACGTATTATCTTGCCCATCCTATTGGTTGCTTAGTTATCTCTATATTTTTCACACATGCTCAACGATCTCTTTCAGGCAAAAACGATATAATTGTTGAGGACTGTCGTTGGTTTTACAGGTCATATGCATGAAGAGCTATCCTCTATTTTATTTAATTTCTTAGTGTGCGCCCCACTAATCATAAAAAAATTAATTTGAAGGGTTGTTTTAATTTTATATTAAAGGAAACATATTTATCAAAAATTATTCAATGTTGAAATACCTACAAAATAATAATTGTATTTTAATTGAGAAGAGGAAATTAATTACATATTTAATAAAAAAAACTTAATAAAATATTGTACTTCCAAATTTTTTAGCAATGTTAAAAAATGACTTATGAAGAACATGTAATTTCAGTAAAATTATAAATTAATACATTTTTTTTCATATCAAATTATCCACAAAATTATCATTTTACACAAATGGATACAATTCAAAAAATATTAATGAAGGAACTTGGTTCCATTCGGAGTTGTCTAAAAACTTGATGATTCGGGAAGGTGCTTTTCACCGGAATCCAAATTTTAGAGTTTGATAGTTGTAACCAAGATTTTTAAAAATTTATGTTGGATTTTTTCAAAATCATGCCAGAAAAATTAAATTTTTTCCGTTTGAAATCGTATAACTTTTAGACTACGTGGTTCCATTCATTTCATATTCTTCAAAATTATCAAAATTTACATCATTGGTAAGATGAAGCTATTTTCCCAATGGAAGAGGCTTTCAAGCTTTCATTAGTTTCCATACATCGTAAATAACATTTCAATCTACCAAATATAGAGCATGAGATGCACAAAGAGAGAGAACATTAACACATCTTGAAAGAAACTCTTGATGTATCATCATTTTTTATCCTATTTAATTTTGAGAAGCATCTTTCACGTACTGTTGTACTAGATGGAATAACAAGAAAAATTTTCCATAGCAACATTAGACATGGAAAACTATCAAAGCATTCAGGTTTACCTCCACATAGATCCCATGCTTCAAACATATTTTTTGGGGGTATGATTTATAAATAGTACAAATAAACTCATCCAACTCACCCTAACATCTAACAATATCCACAATAGATCAATCCCCAACACCAAATTTTCACATAAACATGCTAATCATCTTCTTGTTTGAGCATCTCTATCATCCATTTCCTCATAATAATGATGAGTACTGAAAAACTTGGCAGCATTCAATATAGGTAAATATATAAACCTCTTATTTAGAGAATCAATCACCTAGGTTACAAGCTTTTTGCCAAAAGAATGCAATTATCCAACGTCCCCGATTTATTTGTATTGGGACAAATCTCAAACCTTAGATATACATGTACCATACTTGCATTATCTTAAAACTCAAGAGTTCCTTTTTGTGCCCTACTTAATAAACATGGTGTGTGCACTACACCTACTCCAAATATGCTTCGTAGAAACTGCTTACGAAGCATGATAATTGTAATTATATCTAAAGTAGTGCCAATAGAAGTAATATCCACATGATCTTCTTGGAACCTTTGATTCAACTTATTTAACTCAATAAGCACATATGCAAGTAAATGGATGCAAAATTGCATTTGAAACATTGTTTCCAAGTCATACATTATGTTCTACCCTAGCTCCCAATATGTTAACAAAGCAAGCATGAGCTTAACGAGTCTTTCCACAACCTTTCCTTCAGACAACTACCTGGTTTGGTGAATTTGCATCACCTCTAACTTGGTGATTTGGAGTGTTTGAATTGCCTCTTTTAGTTCTTCATGTCTTTTAGTATATTTATTAGGACAAGAATAAACTTTATTTACCAATTTATCAATAAATTGTAAGTTTGGGAAATCAGAGGAAGCATCATTTGTTGCTAATGCTTCTTGATGAGCTATGCAATGTATATCTAATAAATGAGGAGGATCTCGACGAAATTGAGTAGATAAACATTCACATATACCCCTCATGGTAAAAGCCCCATCATAACCAAATCCAACTAATTTCATCAAGTAAATCCATCTCTACTAAAAGATTTGTTATTGCAGCATACATAGATTGAGTTGTCCCATGTTTAATTTGAAGAAAGCATATGAATTTTGTCACATATTGAACTCTTCCTTCATTTTTCAAATATGTAATATAGATAATCAAATGTTGCTCCATAGTTTTATCTATATTTTCATCCAGTAAAATTGAGTAAACAGACTATGGTGAATCCCATCTTTTATCATTTTCCAAGATACCTCTTTATCATCTTGTAGAAAATCTTTTCCAAATGTTGTGTTTGTATATGTTGAGTATTCATATTTTAAAGGCATGTTTGGGGTTCCTTTATACTTATTCAAGTCACAAATTATCTTATACACTTCTAATGGTAAATCATGTATGGAAACAAAATACATATTTTCAATCATTGATATAATTCTCTCCTTCTCAACATCTAGCATTAGTTCTACATGGTTTGTAATTGGAATATTTTTTGTTTGTTTCTTCCTCCAGAAGTTGCAAAGAAAACTTATGAGCCTATGATTTAGCATGAGCATTTAGACCACCAAATTGAATATTTGTACTTCCATATTTAGAAAATGGACGTTCTCTTTTATATTTAACACACAAAAAACATTTTATCTTTTCAATGCCTTTACAATATTTTATAGCATAAGCCCAAAAAAATATTTTCTTCCATTTTGAGAATGATCTTTACATCTCTTTGATTGTTGCTCATCATCAGGAATATCAATGCTATCTGAGTCCTTTACTCAGGTGAATGAACACCAACATCATTTTAGAAAAGACATAGTTAATGAAAATGTTGGCTGGTACCAAATGCATCAAGAATTGATTATTGTTTTTTATCCTTTTTAGAGTGATCAATGGGAGCCATTTTTTCAAAATGTGCACCTGTTCAATCAATTCAAATCATGGAAACAATTAATTATGGACACATAAACAATAATACAGATTAAAACAAAACAATCAATAAACCTAGAAATATGTTTTTTGTTTGTTGATGTGCTCTACACATGTAGCACAAACTATACCATCAAACCATTATTGGTTACTATTTTTAAATTATACCAAAACATTTCATATAATCTTGAACTATGTTATGAATAAATATGGTCCTACACCCTTTATATGTAGCTTCTGTGAAAATATATAACATAGATCTTATTGAAAGAGTATGCATAAGGTTTGTTTAATAAGTATTTTATCACTTAGTAAGGAAATCATATATTACCACATACTTTAAACATTAAAAATGATTCCACAAAGTGAAAAACAATTCCCTTGATTTTTTATGATTTTTCAATAATAATTAAAGTAAAAGTCTCATCTTTTAATAAAACAATTCCTTCAATTTTAGTGCAATTTTTCAATAAAAGAGAGTAAACCTAACAGACTTGCATGGCGAATCTCTTGGAGTCTTGGGAACCTAGTATTCAAAATGGGTAAATTAAACTTTATAAGTTATCGATATTCGTGCAAGTTGGGTATTTTCAATTCAATCATCCACATTTTTTGCAAAAATTCATAAATTTATCACTACATTGAAAAGTGATAGGGTTGGTGCAAGGCAATGATACCCACATATGACGTGTTAGTTGCAATTGACTTCCTGGAAAACAAAAATCCGACCATTAAAATGATCTTTTAGAGGTACCTACACAAACTTTTAGAACATGGTGTAAAAAGATGAAATGTAGAGAATTGGATCACCTTCCAGAATATATAACTTTTATTTATGGAAAATAGGTATAAATCCCAAAAAATGGCGTTCTTCTAAGATTGGTGTGTTATTTTGTTTTTAAAAACATAATGCATATGTTGCGTTACGCCTCGGGTTTGGTATGTAAACTATCTAAATTTGTAAAAAAAATAATGTAGGGTTGTACATAATAACTGAATCTAGTGTAGCGCTATTTTTTCAACTTCTTCCCAACAACAGATTGTAGTCGAGAGAAGCATCCAGAAATTGAACCTCCATTGACACTACTTTACTAGCAAGTTGAATCTTGAATGCTAATAAGACTCCATGTGGATGAAATTTTTTTATGTCAAAATCGGTAAGTAGTGTAATCGAAGGGGCTAACTCAGGATAACCCAAGGCTTCCCAACAGGATATAGAAATTACGCACGTCGTTGTGCCTTCATCTACCACCGTTCATCCAATAGTCTTTGCACCATGGACTACTTCGATCTGGAAGGCTACGTGATAGGGAAACTAGGGTTTTATATTGGACATATCAAATCTAGCAAGCATACTTGATGAGTCCATGCTACCTATTGCCTCTAGAAGTGCATTCCGCTACAAAGGGTAGCTTTGCAAGACTTCTAGGGTAGACATAGCACATGGCGTTTGCGATAGGTCCTCCACAACAGAGTAGTTGGGAGTGTTGATGTATATGTAACTTCGGAATGTATTTCATATATATATTTATTGTACTCCTGTAGAGATGTATTATTCCTCTATATGGAAGTATCGTCATTTGTATTGACAAGTGTTCCAAGTGAGTTAACTTGCCAATGGGTTATTAGACCACCATGTGTGGGGTCGGCCCTAATTATTGTAACTAGGGGTTATTAAACTGAGTTAGACAAGTCGGCCCCATAATTTAATTAGGCATGTCGGACAAGTATAAATAGAGATCAGGATATCTCTATTTAGATTATCTCATTACTCACTCTTTTATCACTCGGAAAGTGGCGCACATAGGAGGAGGTGGATCAACTACTAGAAGATGTCTATCTCTTGTACTTGGGTTGTACTTTGGTTGTACTTTTGCTTTATCTATCTCTGAGGAAGTTGTGGGGTTTTTCACCTTAGGGTTTTCCCCACGGAAACTCTGTGTGTCTATTGTCTCTTATGCTTTTGCTTCTTGTGATGCTTGACATGATTGATATGATTGTTATGCATTGATATACTGTACATGTTATTCTCTCAGTAAAGATCCTAGAGCATATTGAATTAATCCTCAAAATCTAACATGGAGTCAGAGCTAGCCTGAGAAGAAGACATTGTGCAGTTGCAGAAGCTAGGGCTTCTTGTTTTTGGGTTTCTCTCCATAGATTTTGGAAAAGTAATATGATAGATTGACTCTCCTCAGCAAGGTGAATCTATCTGTCCAATCATAATTCAATTTTGAGCTATTTCAGTTTTGGCCCTAAAAATTAGGGTTTCCACAAAAATATGAATTTCTGAAATCTGAAGACATAGCTGGAAGCTCCTTGGAAAAATCAAAGTTTAGAGATTTGGATCAAGATTTTTGGCTGGGTAAATCTCCGGGAAACTCAAACCCTAATTCAGTGTTCTCCTTAGTGAATCCGGAAAGACTAAAAGACATTTCTGAAGGGTGAAACTTTGTAGATCTAAATTTTTGAATATACCAAGCTGATCAGTTCATCAAGGCGCATCTTTCTGTCCTTTCAAAAGTTGGAAATTCAAAGTTTGAAATTTTAGGGTTTCTCTGACAAACCCTAATCCAGCACCAGATCCAGTTTTTCCAAGAAGTATGATGCTAAGAAGGTACATCACCATAGTAAGAAAGAAAAGCACCACCATCAGAATCAAAGAGGTAACACCAAATCTCGAAGAAACATGTCTTACGCTCGTTGCTATACATGTGATGAAAAGGGACACTATTCCAGGGAATGTCCCAGAAATAAGAAAGATGGTTCTCACAAAAAGAAGAACTTCAAAAGAAAACATCATGCTCATGTTGCAGAGGATGATGAACCTCCCAGGAAGAGGGCTAGAGAAGATAGTGAAGATTCTTCAAGTGATGAAGAATATGTTTTGTTTTTTTCTCTCTCTGGAACCATTACTCATGGAAGTAATGATTGGCTTATAGATAGTGGGGCTTCTAAACACATGACAGGATTCAAAGAATCCTTTGTGAATCTGTCTGAGCATGATTCACCCCACAAGGTGAAACTTGGGGATGACTACCAGTATCCAATAAAAGGGAGTGGTGAAGCCTCCTATAAACTAGACTCTGGAAAGTCTATGAAAATGAAAGATGTAATTTATGTTCTAGGTCTAAAGAAGAAACTACTCTCCATATCTGCATTGGATGCAAAAGGCATGAGGGTTGCATTTGTAGATGGCCAAGTCCTAATGTGGCCAAAGGGAAAGACTATAGATGATGTAGTTGTGATTGGAGAGCAAGAGGGAGGACTATACAAATTGAAGGGCCAACCAGAGCAAGCCATGGTCCATGACTCAGTAGAGAAAATGAACTCTGGCACAGAAGGCTTGCACACATGCACTATAGGGCATTACCAATTGCAATCAAAGTTGTATAAGGTCTTCCTGAAATCCAGACAAATCATGAAGGAATTTGCAAAAGTTGTGCAAAGGGAAAGAACAAAAAGAATACATTTCCAAGCAATGAAAGCAAGGCAAAAAGAATCTTGGAAATCATCCACTCTGATGTATGCGGTCCGATGTCATCCATTTCTCTGAGTGGGTATGTGTACTATGTCTCCTTTATTGATGATTTCTCTAGGAAGAGTTGGGTCTACTTCTTGAAGAACAAAGATGAAGTTTTTAACAATTTCAAGGAATTTAAAGCCTTGAAAGAAAACCAAACTGACATGAAAATCAAGATCTTCATATCTGACAATGGCAGAGAATTTACTTCAAGAGACTTCAAGAAGTTATGCAGTGATTCAGGGATTAAGAGGGAGTTGACTACTCCTTACAATCGACAACAGAATGGGGTTTCTGAGAGGAAGAATAGAACAATCATGGAAGCAGCTAGCGGAATGCTTCATGACCAAGATTTACCTATGCACTTATGGGATGAAGCAGCAAGGACAGTTGTATATGTGCAGAATAGAACACCTCATAAGATACTTGAGAACAAAATACTGGAAGAAGTGTTCACTTGTAAGAAACCAGAAGTTAGCCATCTCAGAATATTTAGTTGTCCAGTATACACTCACATCCCAAAAGAAAAGAGGTCAAAGTTGGATCCTTTAGGAAAGAAGGGTATATTCGTGGGTTACAGTGAAAGGTTGAAAGCTCACAGAATCTACTTCCCTGGATTCAAGAATATCAACATCTGTAGGGATGTCAACATTTGATGAGGGTTTAGCATACCTCAAATCGAGAAAGACACCTGTTGAAGACAATGAAGAACCCAGAATATACAAAACACAAGACACCACCATGAATGAAGCAATTCCTGAAGAAGATCGAGAAATGGAAGATCCACAAGAACCTGTGGATCCACCTCGCGAGAAGAATCCTCACAAGAGGAAACCAACATGAGCTAGAGAGATCATCCAAGATGCAGAAATATTTGGCATTCCGGAAGAGGAACACAGAGAAAGGAAAAGAACAAGATCACATACTAGTTATGTTGCTTTGCTCTATGACGTTATGGATAAAGAACCTTCCATTTATGAAGAAGCAGCGGAAAAGAAAGAATTGAAGGATGCTATGATTGAAGAGTATCAATCGATCATGAAGAATGATGTTTGGGATGTGGTCCCAAGACCAGATGGGAAGTCTGTGGTGACTTCCAAATGGATCTATCAGATTTAGCATGCTGCAGATGGCAACATAGAGAAATACAAATCTAGGTTTGTAGCTTGTGGCTTCTCCCAGAAAGAAGGGATTGATTATGAAGAGACTTTTTCTCCTGTGGCCAGATACACTTCCATTAGATTAGTACTTGCTCTAGATGCAGTGATGAAATGGAAGGTACACCATATGGATGTCAAGATAACTTTCTTAAATGGTGTAGTTGAAGAGGAAGTGTATGTGGAGCAGCCACTTGGGTTTGAGACACATGATAGAGGAACACATGTGTGGAAACTGAAGAAAGCCCTGTATGGTTTGAAACAGGCACCCAGGACCTGGTATGGCAGCATAGATGGCTTCCTATCCAGTATGGTCTTTACTAAGAGTAAAGCGGATTCCAACCTTTATTACAAGGTTGAGGAAGGCAATCTAGTGATACTACTATTGTATGTGGATGACCTGTTTCTGACAGGTGAGGATAGACTGATTGCCAAAACGAAGAGGAAGTTGGCTGCAGAGTTCGAGATGAAGGACTTCGGTATGATGCACTACTTTCTAGGTATGGAGGTGTGGCAAAGTGTAGATGGAATCTTCTTTGGAAAAGGGAAGTATGCAGTAGAGATCTTGAAGAGGTTCAGGATGATAGACTGCAAGGCCATGGCCACACCTATGGCATCGAACCTAAAGCTTCTGTGTGATGCTTCATCTGAGCCGGTTGATGCTACGATGTATCGTTAGATGATGAGCCTTTCACATGGTGGTAGGTTAGTCCTCCCATGGTGAGTGTAAGTACTGCGTGTGTGCATCTGGGTTCTGCTCTGTGGACTATGTGATGATCTGAAGACATTGATGTAATAGTATGGCACACAGGTTTTGCAGAGGCATATGATCAATCCTGAGATGCTCTTGCAGGTTTTGCAGAGGCAGTGTAATCAGTCCTGAGAGATCTTGCAGGTTTTGTAGAGGCAGTGTAATCAGTCCTAAGGCATACCTACTTGATGGCTTGCTCGCAGAGATGATGATGATGATCAGGATGATCATGTGATATACATCATTTGGATGTATGGTGAGTATCAGGTTGATACTCTATGGTCATGGACAGGTTGTGTAGTGGCATGTAAAAGATCCTGGGAGATTCGAAAGGTTGAGCTGTGCGCTCGTAAAAGGCCTGGGATGCTCTTGCGAGGTTTTGTTGATGCACGTGAGGAGTCCTGATGATTCCATAGTATGACCAGTGATGATGAAGACTTACAGGTGGTGGGCCTACATCCAGTATGAAAAAGAACTGGATCTGTAGAACTTCATATGACGAGTAGATTCAGAGATTGAGCGAGATAGCAACAGCTGTGACAATGACGATGATTCGAGGATGATGCATTGATGACGATGATCCAGAGAAGAAGACTTGTGCCAAATGATCTGTGTCGAGAAATACCTTCCTAGTTAAGAGGGAGTGTTGATGTATATGTAACTTCAGAATGTATTTCATATATATATTTATTGTACTCCTGTAGAGATGTATTATTCCTCTATACGGAAGTATCATCATTTGTATTGACAAGTGTCGCATGTGTGTTAACTTGCCGATGGGTTATTAAACCACCATGTGTGGGGTCGGCCCTGATTATTGTAACTAGGGGTTATTGGACTGAGTTAGACAAGTCAGCCCCATAAGTTAATTAGACAGGTTAGACAAGTATAAATAGAGATCGGGATATCTCCATTTAGATTATCTCATTACTCACTCTTCTATCACTCGGAAAGTGGCGCACATAGGAGGAGGAGGATCAACTACTAGAAGACATCTATCTCTTGTACTTGGGTTGTACTTTGGTTGTACTTTTTCTCTATCTATCTCTGAGGAAGTTGTGTGGTTTTTCACCTTAGGTTTTTCCCCACAGAAACTCTGTGTGTCTATTGTCTCTTATGCTTTTGCTTCTTGTGATGCTTGACATGCTTGATATGATTGTTATGCATTGATATACTGTACATGTTATTCTCTTACTAAAGATCCTAGAGCATATTGAATTAATGCTCAAAATATAACAGGGAACATCCCACACATTAGGGTTGTGCATAGCCTGTTTGTAGACACCCTTTGGTATCTTTGGCAAAGGATTTGTTAGTGTTTTAGAACAATGTACCTAAGCAAACTTAAAGGCCAGATCTCCCTAGTCCAATTGGATCTAGAACAAATAGATACAAAATATAATCAACTTCCCTAGATTAATAGAATCGCAAATTAGAAAGTAAGTCTCTTGCTTGGGATTCGTAATTCCCTTCTCTCCTTGCTTGATCTAATGCTCCAAAACCTTAAGATCTATAGCTACAATGCCCTATTGAACAAGTAGATACAAACAAACAGTAAAAGCATATATCACATATGATTGATCTAAGCTAACAGTTAAGGAGGTAAGCTATAAACATTAACAACACAATAATGTATATGGGAAGCGATTGTATTAATTGTAATATAGGAGATTACAACAAGAGAGAATGTTACAACCTATGCCTTAACGTTGCAACCTTCCTTCCAACAAGCCAAGCCCAAGCCTCCAAGGATGAAGTAAGACTCCAAAGGCTTAACAAGGATCACCTAAGCTAATTCCACTAGCATGAGAGTGCTATAGACCTTCATCCCCTTCCAATGGAGAGGAGCTTCATATTTATAAGATCAAATGGATAGAGTAGGTATAGAACTAATGGGAGAAGTCCAAGGGATCCTCCCTTGGGGTTTGGGAACCAAAGGACAACTCACCTATCAATTAGGGATAGAATTCCACCTCATCATGCTTCGAGAAGTCACTCGAAGCCCTTGTTTATACAATTTAACCAACCCTGGCACACCCTTCAAGAAGGAAACTAGATCTAGGAAGGGGGTAGCGCAAGCTGCATAAAGGCAACCTGAGCCACTAGCGCATGCTGCCAGATGACATTCTGCACTGGGCATGATCTGGTGCATGTTGCTGGAAGACAACCTGCACCAGTGCCAATATAAAATGTGGACATAAGGTTTAACAAATTACTCTAAGTGTTATTGGTCAGGAAAAAATCAGGGATTGAGGAATGAAATTGACACAGGCCTCATGATGACAAGATTTAGGTGTAACAGTTGGTCTCTCGATGTCGAGAGGAACATATGACTCAAGAACCTCTTTATCTTTCTGTTGCATATACGAGTTATAATTCCTAGCTCTCGTTTGCATTAGAGTATGTGAGCTAACCATGTTGATATATGACTGATCAGTTGATGTGACACGATGAGTGCCCCTAATATTTGAGATGCCAGAAGCTGGGCCTTATCCTTTGGGAAAAGGATCTTTCAGGACAACTGGTTTCTTTTCCTTCAATAACTTCTAGGCTTCTTCGATGAGAGGGCGTTGGTGAGTGAGGTGGTCGTGCTTACAAAGTTTGCAAGGCAAGTTTACCTTCTTTTTTTCTCTTTTGCCCTCCTCGCCATTTTTAGTGTTTTGGGGTATTTGTTGGTTTCCCTCCTCTTTCTTACCCTTTTTCTTGGGTTGTCGAGGACCCTTTTGATTAATCTGCACATTTACAAGTTTACAACGGAATTGGGACAGAGCACAAATAATTGTGCGGAATTAAAGGCTCTAAAGTTGACCATGTTACTAGCTCTTTCAAAAGGCATTATGCTGCTATAGGTCTTTGGATACTCTAAACTAGTTGTGGATTGGATGAGGATGAAAAGAGAACAAAATAACATCTTTTTATTAGCCATTTATGAAGAATCAATTCAACTTTGAGGCCTATTCCAAAATATCAGTTTCCGACACATATACAGGGAGATGAACATACAGGATGATCAATTATCTAAGTAGGGTCTACATGTGGAAGAGGGCACATGGTTTCAATGGGAACATATAAATGACAACATCATGGAGATGGATTCCGGTCCTTTTCCCATTTGAGAGTAGGGGACTCCTTAGCATATCACCTCTCTATTTTTAACAGTGAAGGAGTGAATATCTCAACTGGTAAGTCCACATTGGCATGTAAAATACCCTCTAAAAGTCTGAACTTGAAGGTGCTATCCAACTGCTGATATATGCAGCAAAATTTGAGTTTAATAGTGCACATATCTTATTGAACTGTCATGGAAAAGTCTAAGTTTGGATATTATTAGTTTTCTTCTCATGGGTTACAGTGAGATCATATTTCACTGTCAAGTCTGTTCACATACCTACAATTATAACATGGCATAGCTAATGAGGCCATTTTGTGACATTAGTAGGCATGGGCCATTTAAGGATGACCTTTGTCTTTATTTAAAGATCATTTTTCAACTCACCATCGCAAATCACATGACCAAGTACACCAAGGAATGCTTAGTAAACTAACATGTTCCTTGGACATCACACCTGCATACCTTACACCATTCATGAGGTGGTATCCAACCACACTAGATATTATCTGTTTTGATAATGGTTCTTTGGTGTTAATCATTGAATATTGTCAACATGCAGATAGTAACACTTTGCTTCCAATATAGAGGAGAGGTATAGTTATTTTCCTCACAATTTAGTTAAGGATGTAGGTTACAATAATGACATAGGGAACTTCAATGTCTTCCACAACAAGAACAATCATTTAAAAATATGAAGAATGGATTTAAAAACCTTTTTTCTTAGGTTTCATTCATGTGTGCATTTATACTTGGCTTTTCAAGTTCTTGGACATATTGAGGTGCTTTGAGCTTGCCTACTATGTCCTTATTGGAGATTGTATAACTCTTTAAATGATGATATACTGCCTTCACTTAATTCATTAGATGGATTCCTTCTCTTTGGGGATTCTTCTCTTGCTTATTTTCACCCTTTCTCGATGGTACTATCAACCCCCTTCTTTGGAGATCTGCCATACTTTTTGACAAGTAATCCATTATTTGTTGGTCTCTTGCTTGATGGTACCAAAACCTCATTTATGCATGGTTTGGTGCAATGGTAATTTGATTCCTTTTTCTTTGAAACACTTTCATACTACTCTCTCTTTAGATCATTCTCCTTCTTTGTATGTTTGACCAAGGTATTTAAGAGTATCATATTGAAGCTCTATACGGGTAGAAGAAGAACTATAAATCTAATTAGGACAACATTGTGTAACCTAACAAAAAACCTATCTAAGTAGAAGAAGGTCACATAAGTTGATGCTAAGGAAAAAGAATGAAATGACTTTGATAAGTGGCTGAAAGATATAATAACTCTAACGATGACAACAATAAATGTTGCATGCACAAGGATCTCGATGTGCCGATGACACATGAATTTCCTTCATTGTTAGAGTCAAAACCTCACATCATTGATGTTGGTCTATAAATGCCCCCTTCAACAATATTAAATTTTCAACTTTGGGAATTTTATAGATCAAAATGAAGAGAAAAATATGTGCTATTACATTCATAGACATGGCTCAAAGGTCAACCTCTTCATTTCGTCATTAAGAATGATAGTCATATGTATATGGTGTACTCAAATCATTCAACTTGGATAAGACACCCTATCCACGACCCTATACCATGGTTGGATATGAAAATTCAAACCCTTACACATTTCAATACAATGAATATTTAGTGTGTGCTCAACCCCTTATAAACTGAGGCGCTAGATAACATAGTGTTGATAGTCTACATATTTGACATATTATTAAGTCAACCATTCTTTTGGTAGCTATCCATTATGAAGCATGACTATGAACAAATTCCTCATAACCGAAGATCAAGGTTATGGAATTATAGAATTTCCTTGGAAGATCATTGTGTTAGAAAAATAGGATCACAGAGCAATAACAATAAACAAAAATGCAAATATCATCACACATACACATTACAAGAGAGACACAGATATATCATGGTTCACCCAACTTGGGCTACGTCCACACTAAATTTGCCAGTCCTTATTATTATTACTGTCCAACAAGGTGAAGGGATACAACCTGCAGCACAGCTGCTGCACTTCCTCTTCACTATCTCATAGTCTCTCTCCTGATCTCAGAGATCTCTACAATGCATAAAAACTAATACATCATGCCCTAGTCGTATCACAATGTCTTTATTTTATAAGGGAAATACAATGGGAAAATACCACAGGTTACCCAAAAACCATGGGCCCGCAAATAGCTGGCAAAAACAACCCCAAAAAATTTTCTCGAGGGCGTTGCCCTTGAACCCCCATTTCTTGGGGGCGTTGCCCCCGAACCCCTAAAAATGCAGAATGGGTGTACAGTCCTCCAAGGTGCACGAATGAGACAATACCATCTATGATACTAGAAGATCTGGCTCCACAACCAACACATTGTTGTCACTTTCGAGAGTAGAGTAGAGAGCTGCAAGGTAGTTTAAGAACCGGGGTTGCAGTGAGCAGAGTGAAGCACTTGATGCGATGATTAAGGAGCATTGCATCAGGTTGTCTAATTTGACATGTAGTAACATATTCTATAATTATTTTGACATCCAATAAAACACAACTAATATATTAAAATATTTTTAAAAAAATCAAGTCCTAATTTACTTCACATTATCATTAATTTCAACTATTTAACTTTGGATTATAAATAACTAATGCATTACGACATTTCTAGATAACACGTATAAGCACTTATGTGCTAATTTTACTTGTTAGTAATATTAATGTCACTCATAATAATTTCTATATATATAAAATAAGAGAGATAACATTAAAATTAAAATTAATTTATGTTATTAATTCATTAATTAATTAATTAAATTATAATAATTAATTTGTTTCTTAATATTAAGGTAAATGATCATCTTGTTTTAATAGTAATCCTAGGATTAATAATAATAATAATTATTATTATTATTTAGTATTATTACTTTTTAGTTTATATATATATATACTCAATTTTATGATTAAAATTACGTAAAATATATTGGCTATAAAATTTACTACACATATTAAAAATATTTTATATTTAATAATTTTAAAAACATAATAATTAATATAGTATCAATTGTTATGAATTTGGGGATGCGAAATTACTGTGTATGGAATATTCAAATATTATACATATTAAAAATATTTTACATTTAATAATTTTAAAAACATAATAATTAATATAGTATGAATTATTATGAATTTTTAGATGTGAAATTACTGTATATGGAATATTATTCAAATATTACAAATTCTTGTCTGCTGTAGATTAATATTACATACATAAACAATTTAAACCATAATGATAAATTGATTATTGATATTCTATACATATATATAGTTGTTAATTAAAAATAAATTAAGTGCACAATATGTTAATGAGTAGAAACCATAGGGTTTCCCTTAAATTCTTATGTGCACACCTTTGTTAATACTACAACAATATTATTAATAAACAATTTTGTTTGTAATATAAATATACTACACATATTATATAAACAATTTGTTCATCCCATAATATATCCATATCACAATATCTTCTTAATACAATGGCATAAGGTCTAGCCATAAAAGATTTGAATTCTTTCCACAGTTGTAATGTGTAAACGAAATTTATGTAATGGAAGCATATAACATAAATCAACCGAGGGTTGAGATTGTAGGCTACCCTATCATCGCAATAAAAATATAACGATACATTGTAATGAACAACATCGATATATATTCATTCAAGCCATCAATCAAACTTGGATAGGGTTCGGCATCCACTTCAATATTTATTCAGAAAATAAAATATGAGAACTAAACATAGAGTCATTGTATATATATCCAAAACATCCCGAGAGGCATAAGGTTATGTTCACATCATTTCTGTATAAATACGAATGCAGGTATGAAATGTATTAAAATGTATTCAAACTATAGCAGGCTGAATGTTTTAAAAGTAATCAATAGTTCATAAATATAGGATTTATCTATTTCATAAAATTATAGCAATGCTAATGCATTCAGAATACGACCAGACTGGAGTCGATATGGGCTATATCCCTCTTTAGATAAATCATAAAACAATGTATATGTACTTATAAAATTAAGTCATGAATGCAAGGGTCGAATCTTGGGATTCACCAATCCTGTGCATAGATGATATTGAAGACATCCATAGGACTCGAGGTAGGAGCTTAAGTAATAATTTATTACTAATATCAAACCCCAATGGTATAATACGAAAAGAGACAACATAAATAAGATAACGCTACACCATGTTCATGCAACAAGGATTTCAAACCCAGAATGTTTTTTTCATTATTTCAAGTGAAATCCCTTAACAACGATCAAGTCAGGATCGAGTCGCTAGGGTTCTCTTTGTTTACAAAATGCAGGTAAAAGGCACTTAGAAGACATATTTAAACCAAGAAGATCTTCCTCATGTGAAAAATGACAAAATGGAGGTTTTTCAAATTGGCAGGCTCTTGAAAATTATTTAATTATATATTACCATCGAGGGATATTGAACACGAGAAAAAAATAGCTAGACTCTGAAAAGTGGTCACATATGAAAGCTAAGGGTAGAAAATACTGAAAACACAATGGTGGAAAATACCGGAAACACTATAGCTAGGCCACATAATTAATAATATTAATTAAATAATAATAAATATGATAATTAAATATAACGACTATGGTTGACCATGGTTGCCTTTGGTTGACCATTCTTATCTATGGTAGATTTTGGTTGACCATGGTTGACTATGGTTTAACATTGTTGACCATTGTTGACTTTGGTTGACCATGGATAACCATGGTTGACTATGATAGATAACGGTTAACCATGTTTTCCCATGGTTGACTATGGTTGACCCTAGTTGACCATGGCTGAGTATGATTGACAAGGGTTGACTTTGGATATCCATGGTTGAACATGGTTAACCATGGTTGAATTTGGTTGACCATCGTTCAATATGATTGACCATAGATTACTGAAGCTATCTTTGGTTGACTATGCATGATTATGGTTGAGCATGGTTAACAATGTTTGACCATAGTTGAATTTGGTTGACCATTGTTTAACATGGTAGATCATCGTTGACTTTGGTTGAACATGGGTGAGCATGGTTGACCATGGGCAACTATGGTTGACTATAGTTGACTTTGGTTGAACATGGTTTACCATGGTTAATGGTGGTTGAACAAGGTTGACTGTAGATGGCCATGGTTTACCATGGCTAATGGTGGTTGACAATGGTTGACTATGGTTGACCTAAGTACACCATGGTTGACTCTGGTTGACCATAGTCGACTCTGGTTGACCATAGTCGACTTTGGTTGACCATGGTTAGCCATGATTGAATATGGTTGACAATGGTCGACGATGGTTGACCATGGTTGAATATGGTTGACCATCACTGACTATACTTGCCCATGGTTTATTATGGTTGACTATGGATGACCATGGTTGATTATGGTTGACCATGGTTTATTATAGTTTCTCCTAGTTGGTGATGGTTGACTTCCATTGATTTTGATATCATATGGTTGACGATGGTTGACTTTGGTTGATTTTAATATCATATAGTTTACTATGGTTAACTTATTCGTTTCATCATGGGTGACAGTGAGGGTTGACTTTAAAATCATATCGTTAATTATAATTCCACTATTGTATCACAGTTGTTGAATTTGATTGAATATGGTTGACTATCGTTCTTTGTTTAACAATGGTTTACTTTAGTTGAACATAGTTGACCATGTTTGAATATGGTTGACTTTGGTTAACCATGTCTGACCATTTTTTACTATGACTAAACATGGTTGAATTTGGTTGACCATAGTTGACATTGGTTGACTTTGGTTGATCGTGGTCGAATTTGGTTTACCATGGCTCACTTTGGTTGACATTTTTTGATTGACTTTCACTTAACCATGGTTGACATTAGCTAACCATGGTTGACATTGGTTGACCACGGTCAACCAAAGCCAACCATGGTAAACTAAAGTCAACCATAGTCAACCAAATTCAACCAAATTAAACCATGGTCAACCAAAGATAGCCATGGTCAAGTAAAGCCTACCAAAGTCAAGCAAAGTCAACTATAGTTATAGGTGACCATGGGTGGCTTTAGTTGACAATGGTTCACTTTGGTTTATCATGGTTAACTTTTGTTGAGAAAGTCAACCATGGTTGACATTGCTTTACAATGGTTAACATTGGTTTACCAAGTCAACCATGGTCGACTTTGTTTTACAATGGTCAACATTGGTTGAATTTTGGTTGACCATGGCTCACTTTGGTTGACCATGGTTGAATTTGGTTTATCATGGTAAAATTTGGTTGACCATGGTTGACTTTCATTTACCATTGTTAACTTTGGTTGACCATGACTAACTGTGGATGACTTTAGTTTACTTAGACTAACTTTAGTTAACTGTAGTTAACTTTGGTTGTTCATGGTTGAATTTGGTTGAGCATTGTTGACTTTGGTTGACCATTGTTGACTATGGTTAACTTTGCTTTTCTGTGGTTGACTTTGGTTGACCATTGTTGACTTTGTTTGATTATCGTTGACCTTGGTTAACCATGGTTTTCCTTAATTGACCATGGTTGACTTTGGTTTAGAATGGTTTACATTGGTTGACCAGGGTTGACTTTGGTTCAGAATGGTTGACATTGGTTCAACATGGTTAATCGTGGTTGACTTTGGTTGACCATGGTGGACGTTGTTTGACTTTGGTCGACCATCGTACACCGTGGTTGTCTACGATTGAATTTGATTAACAATGGTTCACTTTGGTTGACCATGGTTAACTATGGTAGACCATGGTTGTCTATTGTTGACCATGGTTGACCTTCATTGGACTTAGTTACCATTGTTGACTTTGGTGGACCATGGTTGACTTTGATTAAACTTTGAATAACCATGGTTGACTTTCATTAACTTTGGCCATGGTTGACCTTCATTGGATTTAGTTACCATTGTTGACTTTGGTGGACCATGGTTGACTTTGATTAAACTTTGAATAACCATGGTTGACTTTCATTAACATTGGCTAACCGTGGTTGACTTTGCTTGTGGTCAACCATGAAAAGCCAAAGTTGACTATGGTTGAGGATGGTTGACTTTGGTTGACCACAACCAAAATCATAGTAGATTATTATTTGGTTTACCATGGTTGACTTATAATTATTTGGTTGACCACAAACAAAGTCATAGAAGAATAGTATTAACTATGGGTGACTTTGGTTAACTATGATAGACCATAGTTGACAATTCCTCACTTTGGTTGACCTTCGTTGACATTAGTTTACCACTATTGACTTTGGTGGACCATGGTTGATTTTGGTTAACATTGGTTGAATTTTGGTTGACCATGGCTCACTTTCATTGACCATGGTTGAATTTGGTTTACCATGGTTAAATTTGGTTTACCATGGTTGACTTTCATTTACCATTGTTAACTTTGGTTGACCATGACTAACTATGGATGACTTTAGTTTACTTTGACTAACTTTAGTTAACCATGGTTGATTTTGGTTGTTCATGGTTGAATTTGGTTGAGCATTGTTGACTTTGGTTGACGATCGTTGACTATGGTTAACTTTGGTTTTCTGTGGTTGACTTTGGTTCATGATTATTGACTTTGTTTTACTATCATTGACCTTGGTTAACCATGGTTTTTCTTAATTGACCATGGTTGACTTTGGTTCAAAATGGTTGACATTGGTTCAACATGGTTAATCGTGGTTGACTTTGGTTAACCATGGTCGACTTTAGTTGACCATGGTGGACGTTGTTTGATTTCGGTTGACCATCGTACACCATGGTTTTCTACGGTTGATTTTGATTAACCATGGTTCACTTTGGTTGACCAAGGTTAGCTATGGTAGACCATGGTTGACCTTCATTGACTTTAGTTACCATTGTTGACTTTGGTGGACCATGGTTGACTTTGGTTAAACTTTGAATAGCCATTGTTGACTTTCATTGACTTTGGCTAACTTTTCTTTTTGTTAACCATGAAAAACCAAAGTTGACTATGGTTGAGGATGGTTGACTTTGGTTGAACACAACCAAAATCATAGTAGATTATTATTTGGTTTACCATGGTTGACTTATAATTATTTGGTTGACCATAAAAAAAGTCAGAGAAGAATAGTATTAACTATGGGTGACTTTGGTTAACTATTGTAGACCATAGTTGACAATTCCTAACTTTGGTTGACCATCGTTGACATTAGTTTACCACTGTTGACTTTGGTGGACCATGGTTGACTTTGGTTGAATTTGGGTTGGTCGTCGTTGACTTTGGTGGACCATGGTTGACTTTGGTTGTGGTCAACCATGAAAAACCAGAGTGAACAATGGTCAACCATAGTCAACCATGTTCAATAAAAATCAACCACGGTTAACCAAAGTCAACAATAGTGAACATAGTTACCCATAATAAACCATGGTCAACCAAAGTCAACCTTGGTTAACCAAAATCAACCATGGTCAATTAAATTCAACCATAGTCAACAAAATTCAACCATAATCAACCAAAGTGAACTATAGTTATAGATGACCATGGGTGGCTTTAGTTGCAATGGTTCACTTTGGTTTACCATGGTAACTTTGGTTGAACAATTCAACCATGGCCAACCATGGTCGACTTTGTTTTACAACAGTTAACATTGGTTGACCAAGTAAACCATGGCCAACCATGGTCGACTTTATCTTACAATGGTTAACATTGGTTGAATTTTGGTTGACCATGGTTGACTCTGGGTATCCATGGTTAAATTTGGTTGACTTTTGGTTGACCATGGTTGACTTTCATTTACCATTGTTAACTTTGGTTGACCATGATTGACTATGGATGGCTTTGGTTTACTTTGGCTAACTTTGGTTAACCATGGTGGACTTTGGTTGTTCACGATTGAATTTGGTTGAGCATTGTTGACTTTGGTTCACCATGGTTAACTATGGTTAACTTTGGTTTATTGTGGTTGAGCATTGGTTAACCATGGTTAACTTTGGTTTACTGTGGTTGAGCATTATTGACTTTGGTTGACCATGGTTGACTATGGTTAACTTTGGATTACTGTGGTTAACTTTGCTTTACTGTGGTTGAATTTGGTTAACTTTGGTTTACTGTGGTTGAGCATTGTTGACTTTGGTTGACTATGGTTAACTTTGGTTTATTGTGGTTGATTTTTGTTGACCATGGTTGACTTTGGTTGACTTTGGATGACCATGGTTGACTTTTCTTGACCATTGTTGACTTTGGTTGACCATGGTTGACTTTTCTTGACCATTGTTGACTTTGGTTGACCATAGTTGACTATGGTTGACTATTTTTAACTTTGGTTTACTGTGGTTAACTTTGGTTTATTGTTGTTGACTTTGGTTAAATTTGGTTTACTGTGGTTGAGCATTGTTGACTTTGGTTGACCATGGTTGACTATGGTTAACTTTGGTTTACTGTGGTTGACTTTGGTTGAGCATTGTTGACTTTGGTTTACCATAGTTAACTTTGGCTGATCATGGTTAACTATGGTTGACAATGGATTACTATGTTTGACTTTGGATAACCATGGTGGACTTTTGGTTTGCTATGGTTGACTTTGGTTTGCTATATTAATATATTAATTTATGTTATTAATACATTAATATATTAAAATTAATTTATTTGTTTCAAAATATCAATGTTAATGGTAATCTTTTTCTAATATTAATGCTATTGTTAATGTTAATTATAATATTAATAATATTATTAATGTTAACCTTAATATTAATAAAAATATTAATTTCAAAATTAATGTGTTTCCTAATGAATGTTAATATGATTAATATAATTAATGTATAAATGATACTATTAAATAACATTAAAATTAAAATTAATGTATAATTGATACTATTAAATAACATTAAAATTAAAATTAATTTATGTTATTAATACATTGATATATTAATCAATTAATATTACTGAATTTGTTTCATAATATTAATAATAACATGAATAATATTAATAATAACAATAACAATATTAATCATAACAATTTGTTTCCTATTGTTAATATTAATCATAAAATTAATAATATTATTAATGTTAATATAATTAATATAATTAATGATAGTATTAATATTATTAATAATATTAATATTAATAATAATAATTTCTGTATATACAAAAATAAGAGAGATAACATTTAAAAAATAATAATTTATGTTATTAATAAATCAATAAATTAATTAAAATATGATAATTAATTTGTTTCTTAATATTAAGGTAAATGATCATCTTGTTTTAATAGTAATCCTAGGATTAATAATAATAATAATAATTGTTCATAGCTAACCCACAGTTCAGTAATTAAAAGCCAGAGGAGTCTGCGGAAAGAATTTTTCAATTCGACAAGTTTTGAACCTATTAAGCAGGTTCATCCTCAGGAGAACAAGAATCTCACTCTTTTTTTGCACTTGAATGTGAGGGATAAATACCTAATCTTAGCCTATTTTTATTTTTACATTTATTTCTATGGTCGGCTCATATATTTAGGGTTAGGATATTAATTGGTTCATATAGTTTTTTGTTTTCATTTAAGTTTAATAATATTATATGATTAATAATAATTAGTTTAATTAATTCAAATCTTCTCTTTTTTAAATTATGGTTTAATTTATACTATATGTTATTAAGATTAATGTATTAAAAGTGTAGTACAATCTCTCTGTTCAAAGCAATATTATGTTTCACTTTTAAAAACTTATACATTAGGTTAAACATATCTATATATATATCTCATGTATAAACCATAATGTATGAGAGTGTACTACAATTAAAATGTTGTTGTGAACTCTATGGTTAGTTGTAAATTTTAATTGTTATTTAGTGATTAGGGTATGATTATCTAGAAATTACAATTAACTCATAGTGATTTAAAAAAAAATTAAAAATTTTTAATTTTATTTTATTTTTATTTTAATTTATTAATTAATTATTTATTTATTATTTATTATTTATTATTTTTAGTATCTAGTTAATAGTGTAATTTCTAGGTGATTAGGTAGGTGTTATAGGTTTATTATTTATGAGTTTTTTAACAACGGGTTTCTACGTTTCTTTTAATCTTAGACCATCATCACGATTGAAATTCTTTACACATTTTTCAATTTCTATGGTCTCATGTATTTTTCTCTTGTAGTAATGAGGTTCAATTGCTAGAACTTCTGAATTTTCAAGGCAAATGTGATGTTTAGTTTTGTGGGAGTGTTCTGCTATTGCTGAGTTCTTAATCCTATCATGTCGTAGATCTGCCCCATGCTCTTTTAACCTAGTTTCGATTGATCTTCGTGTCTCACCTATGTAGGCATCACCACATGAGCATGGTGTTTTGTAGACACCTTTTAGGAGTTTCGGATCAATCGGGTCTTTGGTTTTTTCAAGCATGTTTCTTAAAGAGTTTGGCGGAGCAAACGCCACCCTTATGTTCTTCTTCCTAAGGATGTTAGCGATTTTGTTAGTAGTACTATGGATGTATGGAAGGGTAACTTGAGGACGAGTAGTGTCTCTTTCTTTTTTTATGTTTGTTTTAATGCTTTAGAAAACTTTCTTAATTTCTATATCATTATATCCATTGTTTAGGAGGGTTATCCTAAGGTGTTTCAATTCCTCATTTATGTGATCACTATCTGATACTCTACAAGGACGTGTGGCTAAGGTATTTATAATTCCAATTTTTTGGGATGGATGATGATGTGAGTCAACGTGAAGGTATCTATCCGTATGCATTTTCTTCCTGTATACCTGGTGAGCAAGAGAACCATCAGGATTCTTTGTGATTCAAACGTCCAGGAATGGAAGAGATTTTTCTTCTTATTTTTCTAAGGTGAATTTTATACTCTCACATTGATTGTTTATGTGGTTTAGGAACTCATCTAGTTTATCTTCACCGTGTGGCCAATTACTAAATACATCATCCACAAACCTGATCCACCATTTTGGTTTGTATGGAGAAGAATTGATTGCTCTATCTTCAAAATTTTCCATGAAAAGATTTGCCACAATTGGTGATAGTGGTGAGCCCATTGCAACCCCTTAAGTTTGTTCATATATCTCACCTTGAAAACAAAAATAGGTTGACTTGAGGCACATCTCAACCAGGCGAGCCATTTCCGGATCTAATACCTTTTTGATGACTTCAATAACACCATCAATTGGAATTTTCGTGTAAAGTGAGACGACATCAAAACTGGTTAGGAGATCATTCTCATCCATCTTCCAATCCTTCATTCTTTTTACTAGTTGCGAGGAATCTTTTATAAATGAGAAGGATTTCCCAACCAAGGGTTTGAGATTTTTTGCTAAGTACTTCGCCAAATCATACGTAGGGGAACCTATTGTGTTGACAATGGGTCTTAGTGAGATGCCTAATTTGTGTATCTTCGGTAAGCCATATATGTGTGGCATGATCACATTTTTGGGAATGAGTTTTTTCTTTTTTTCTTCATCTAAAGAGAAATTTTTTATTGCATTGGTGACATCCTTACCACTTTTTTCAATGGGTCTTTATTGACTTTTCTATAGCATCCACTTTCCAAATGTTCCTTCATCTTTATTTTATAATCTTCAGATTTCATGATAACCGTAGCATTCCCTTTGTCTGCTTTAATGATCATAACATCATTCCTATCTTTGAGTTTTTTTAAAGCAATGTGTTCATCTTTTGTTATGTTTCTTTTTGGGGGTTTAGCATTTTTTAATACTATGGCACAGTCTTGACGAATGTCTTCAGCCTGGTCATCGGGCATTCCTTTAATGGTGTCTTCTACTGGGCAGATGATGTCTTTGTATGGTATTCTGCTTGGAGCAAGGGCAAAGCTTAATCCTTTTTGTAATATATCATTGGTGCTCTTATCCAGCTCGATATTGGTTAGATTAACGACGCAATTTTTTAATTTGGTAGATTCCGGTTGTTGTTTAGTTTTGAGCTTATCAAATTTCAGTAATTGTTTTACGGTGGCAGCTTCCAGTGCTCTCTCTGCCTTGAGCGCAGTCGCAGCCTCAACACTAATCCAAAAATCTATACATAAATCCCTGGCTAACAGCGTGTGCAGGTCATATGCTTTGTGGGAAAGCAAGTCCAGTTCCTTCTTGTTGCGCCGAATTTCTCCCCGAATCATCGATATGCTGAGTTCAGTAAATGCCTGCTCATGTTTAATTTTTAGATGATGGTTAATTTTTGCGAAGCAAGGAACTATCTTATGGTCACGACATCTCTTGAGAAAACTCAAATCTGCTGTGCGGTGGGCGATTTTTATCCTGGTGCATTCAAAGAGTCAGATCCGTTGTAGCTTATCCCTTCCATGGAGGGCTGCAATCTGGTTGTTCATAGTTAACCCACAATTCAGTAATTAAAAGCCAGAGGAGTCTGCAGAAAGAATTTTTCAATTCAATTTTTGTGGTTTATTTAATTCAATTTTTGTGGTTTATTTAGTGGTTTATTTTAGTGGTTTATTTAGTATTATTATTTTTTAGTTTATATATATATATATATATACACTCAATTTTATGATTAAAATTACTTAAAATATATTGACTATAAAATTTACTACATATATTAAAAATATTTTACATTTAATAATTTTAAAAACATAATAATTAATACATTTAATAATTTTAAAAACATAATAATTAATACAGTATCAATTATTATGAATTTGGGGATGCGAAATTACTGTGTATGGAATATTCAAATATTACACATATTAAAAATATTTTACATTTAATAATTTTAAAAACATAATAATTAATATAGTATGAATTATTATGAATTTGGGGATGTGAAATTACTGTATATGGAATATTCAAATATTACAAATTCTTGCTTGGTGTAGATTAATATTACATACATAAACAATTTAAACCATAATGATAAATTGGTTATTGATATTCTATACATGTATATAGTTGTTAATTAAAAGTAAATTAAGTGCACAATATGTTAATGAGTAGAAACCATAGGCTTGCCCTTAAATTCCTATGTGCACACCTTTGTTAATACTACAACACTATATTATTAATAAACAATTTTGTTTGTACAATAAATTTACTACACATATTATATAGACAATTTGTTCATCCCATAATATATCCATATCACAATATCTTCTAAATACAATGGCATAAGGTCTAGCCATAAAAGATTTGAATTCCTTCCAGTTGTAATGTATAAAAGAAATTTATGTAGTGGAAGCATATAACATAAATCAACCGAGGGTTGAGATTGTAGGCTACCCTATCATCGCAATAAAAATATAATGATACATTGTAATAAGCAACATCAATATATATTCATTCAAGCCATCGATCAAACTTTGATAGGGTTCGGCATCCATTTCAATATTTATTCAGAAAATAAAATATGAGAACTAAACATAGAGTCATTGTATATATATCCACAACATCCCGAGAGGCATAAGGTTATGCTCACATCATTTCTGTATAAATACGAATGCAGGTATGAAATGTATTAAAATGTATTCAAACTATAGCAGGCTGAATGTTTTAAAAGTAATCAATAGTTCATAAATATAGTATTTATCTGTTTCATAAAAATATAGCAATGTTAATGTATTCGGAATACGACCAGACTGCAGTCGACATGGGCTATATCCCTCTTTAGATAAATCATAAAACAATATATATGAACTTATGAAATTAAGTCATGAATGCAAGGGTCGAATCTTGGGATTCACCAACCCTGTGCATAGATGATATTGAAGACATAATATTTATTACTAAGTAATAAATATCAAACCCCAATGGATAACGCTACACCATGTTCATGCAACAAGGATTTCAAACCCCGAATGTATTTTTCATTATTTCAAGCGAAATCCCTTAACAACGATCGAGTTAGGATCGAGTCGCTAGGGTTCTCTTTGTTTACAAAATGTAAACCAAGAACATCTCCCTCATGTGAAAAATGACAATATGGCGGCTTTTCAAATTGGCAAGCTCTTGAAAATTATTTAATTATATATTACCATCGGGGGATATCGAACACGAGAAAAAAATAGATAGACTCAGAAAAGTGGTCAGATACGAAAGCTAAGGGTAGAAAATGATGAAAACACTATGGCTGGGCGAAATGCAATCACTGCATTGCCTTCTTCGTTGGTGGCGTTCCTCACTGGACAAATTCCTGAGATGCTTTTGCTAACCCGCTAAATCCCCAATTCCATGCATAACCTCCATCAATGAATATTCAGGCGTGGTTACAAATCTTCTACGGCTTGACAGCCACTATTGTAGAGATCTAGACACCATTCCAGATATCTGTAACGTGGCTGCACAGATGTAAAACGGATACAGATACCCAAACGTTTTAATCTTCCATCGGTGATACACATACCCAAACGTTTCAATCTTCTATCTATTATCTATTAGCGCATATCTCATAGCACATAAAACAACCAATTAAACAATACACATACCCAAACGTTTCAATCTTCTATCTATTATCTATTAGCCCATATCTTATAGCACATAAAACAACCAATTAAACAACTACAGCGTTGTAGTTTGAAATAACTTTATTTTTTTCTATTTAAACATGCATGCCAGTTAATTCATTAAATTCCAATCCTCTATTAGCGCATATCTCATAGCACATAAAACAACCAATTAAACAATACACATACCCAAACGTTTCAATCTTCTATCTATTATCTATTAGCCCATATCTTATAGCACATAAAACAACCAATTAAACAACTACAGCGTTGTAGTTTGAAATAACTTTATTTTTTTCTATTTAAACATGCATGCCAGTTAATTCATTAAATTCCAATCCTTTATTAGGGGTGGACAATATAGCAACGTGCTTCTTTAGGTGAATTGATCCACAAGGGGCAATGCCTAAGCACAAGCCCTAGGGGAAGATTGGAACACTGTTGGGCAGTTTCTGAGGTCACTACCCTCGCCATTGAACTACGATCCTATTGGTTTTCCACTTATAATATTTGAAAATAATTGATGTAATCACAGTTATTGATGTGCAAAAGTATATCTTGTTGTTTGAACTTGGCAATGTATTTCATGCAAACTCAAACACATGGGAAACATTGAAACTTTGCTTTGACATTAAGTTTTTACTCCAAAAATACGAAAGAAATATGTAATATGCAAACAAAATCTGGCTATCTAGGGAAAACATACTGAATAAATGATCCAAATTATAAGAAAAATAGTTAAGAATTGGCTGAAAGTTAAAATGGGGTTCTATATCATTGTAGCCAAATGCGTAGAGTTATGTGGGAGCAATTTGGCTCACTGATTTGTCCTCCGTGTGAGTTGTACTTGCAAGAAAAGTGGGTTGTGATGAGTTGGACTTGTGGGTTCAGATAAACGTGCCCAGATTGACTTAAATGGGCATTTGCCCCATTTCATTCACTTTTTTGTTGTTGTTGCAGAAGCTCAAAGGAAGGGGAAGATGTCGCTGGTAGTGCTGCTTCTCCTCCTTTGTGTCCAACTAATAGTGATACTGTTGTTGTTACTACTCCATTTGTTGAAGTGGAGTTGACATTGCTGGACTTGGAAGTGGAAATGGAGCTGTAACAACCAAGAGAGTAAATAGTAAATACCCACTATGGAATTATGTCACCAAAAGAAAAGGGCTTGGGGGCAAGTTACTTGATAGAGCGAACTGTTACAGGACATGCAACTTTTGCAAAGTCGAATTTCAGAGCAACTACTTCTGAGTGAAGATGTCGCTGGTAGTGTTGCTCCTCCTCCTTTGTGTCCAACTAATAATGATATTGCTGTTGTTACTACTCCATTTCTTGGAAGTGGAGCTGACATTGCTGGGCTTGGAAGTGGAAATGGAGCTGTAACAACCAAGAGAGTAAATACCCACTATTGAATTATGCCGCCAAAAGAAAAGGGCTTGGGGGCAAGTTACTTGCTAGAGGAAGCTGTTATAGGACATGCAACTTTTGCAAAGTCGAATTTAAGAGCAGCTACTTCTGAGTGAAGGTCCATTTGTTGGCCCTCAAGGATTATAGAATCAGAGCATGTTCGAAAGTGTCTCCAATCCAAAATATGGATAGAGAGGAATATGTTTGATGCGGGCAAATGGCAATGACATGTAAGACATACAATGATGACGATCCTCTTTCATTCGTGAGGAATCATCTAGCAAAAGTGGGAGTGGGGCTGATTTGACGACCGACAAGCAATAGCAGTAAGGAAGGGGCATGCTTCCAACGGTCCAATGGACATTATCTTTCAACAAGTTCCACAAGAGGAGATTGATAATATCATCGGGTTCTTTTTCTATCTCAATTTCCTTCATTTTTTGTTGCACAATCTCCTTTATTTGTTGAGATGCGTTGAGCTTTAGTTAAACAAGCTTTGAATGGGTATGTACCCCCTGGTTTAGAGAAGCTTAGAACTGCATTATTGGTTAAGGCAGAGGACGAGGTGGATAAACTCCTAATCTCTATCAAACCGTCATGGTCACCATCTGGTGTTAGTGTTGTTTTTGATGGATGGATGGATCAAGCATGCCATCTACTCATTAATTTCATGGTGTAAATAAGGCATGGACCGGTCTTCTTGAAAGTGGTGGCTGCTCTTGGAAAATACAAGTATGCAACATATCTAGGTGAGTTGTTCATTAAAAGTCAATGGAGAAGTAGGTGTTGATAGTTGTGTTCAAATTATCATAAACAATGCACTTGTTTGCAAGTCTACGAGCTTTATTGTGGAAACTAAATATCCATAATTATGTTGGACACCTTGCAATGTGCATTCTCAAAATGTAGCACTTAAATCCATTGTTTTGGATTGACATGGATGGGAGGGTTAATTGAGGATGCACACCAAATCTGCAATTTTGTAGAAAACCATACCCATGCCATGCCCTCACAAACTATAAAAGCTTCACACATTTATCATTGTTAAAGCTTGCAGATACTTGGTTTTCCTTCCGAGTCATCTTGCTTAAGAGGCTAAGGGAGATCAAAACTTCACATCGTTGATGGTTATTTTAGATTTTTGGTCTTTCTGGAAAAAGCCAGATTTAAATGCTTCAAAGAAGATGAAGGATATAGTGTTGAATGATTGCTGGTGGGAGAGGGAAAATATTACCTCTAATATTATGGGCCCTATCATTTCTTTGTTGCGGTTTGCAAAGATCGACAAAGCCATAGTAGGATATGTTTGAGTGGTAGGAATATTGAGTACTTGAAGGAAATAATTTTTAAAATGAGTGTCCCAAGCATGGGACATCGACAAAGATCTTGTTCACCACCATCTGGGATATTCTTGGGAGAAGAATTGTAATCCTTTGCATCGCTTGACTCATTTGTTTAATCCCAAGTGCTATAGTCATGGGTGGCTCAGTGTTAGGCCTACACATAGATTCCCTCGTCACATGAACATTGATATTTTTGAAGGGAGGAAGATGCATTGAACAAATTGTATTAGGGTAGAGCCATCCTAGATGAGGGCTCCACAGAGTTTCCCATTGCAACTGGGAGATTTAGAGGCTATGATATGATTAGAGACATAGGGCTTAATAATTCCTACGCTTGGTGGGCAACTAATGGGGCAACATGCACTCTAGTTCAATAATTGGCCATGAGGCTCCTCTTTTGGGATACTTCATCCTCTTGTTGCTAGAGGAATTGGAGTATATATGGGAATGTGCAAGCTTTGAAGAAGAGCAAGCTTGAGTAGTCTAGAGCAGTGTCATTGTTATGTGTGTGCTAGTGATATTAGAATTGATTGGTTTGTACCATTGTAGATTCTTCAACCCTTGAATTGGTCACTGAATCGGACTAGAGCATTGAACCAGTGGGTTCAAACCGGTTGACAATTGGTTCAATTTGTCAGGGCCAACAATGGTTTTGGTTGGAGTGGGGTGGGGTGGAAAATAAAAAAAGGGAAAAAATGGAAGAAAAAAATCCCACGCCTCCCTCCCATACCATAAATCTTGGTGTCTAATGGTCTGGATTTACATGGATGTACATGAATACATATATATTTTAAAAAATTTGCAAAGTAGATTGGTTCATAAATTGGTTCACATGCCTGATCAGTTTGGGTTCCCTATCGACCCTTGACTAGTTCCGGTTCTGATAACTTTGGTGTGTGCACATGAACCTCCCTCTGATATACATGATGAGAGAAGAGTGGTTGAAGGGAAGGACAAATATGTGGTATGTACTTCTTGATGATATGGGTTTGGACAACAACTTTGAGTTGGCATTGGACAACTTGGATATTTAATGCAGTGATCCTAGGGCTGGTCACTTTTGACCATGATGATCCTCTTGACGGGTGACATTCCACACCATTACCAACAATTATAGTTTAGGAGGAGGTGCAGTGGTAGTGTCAATGGTGTTTAGCTACAACATATTCTGCTTCTGACCTATTATGTAAAATACAAACGTTGCTGAATAATAAGGTAAGTAGGAGGCAGGGATAGAGAGCCATTATAGAGCAATACTACTGTATCTCTTTCCCCAACTTCTTGATATATTGAAGCAGAGGAGACAACTTCAAACAAATTTGAAATAAACTTGATATACATTGATTTCTATTCTTGCTTGTGCCTGAATTGTTCAGTGTTCGATGAATAAGGGTCGGCCATTGGGCAACAGGACCATTGTTCTCTGCCACTAAAATATTTCCTGCATTTAAGGGCCCAATTTCTTGAAACATGGGAAAGTCCACATGCAGATTGAATCTTGTTAGAATTTTGATGCAAATTTGGGAATCTTGATGAAAACGATCAACATACCCAATTTCATTTTGAAACTAAAAGAGTCTTAATTGATACCCTTTTATTCATGAAAACAAATTATATAAAATACTTTCAGGGCTTTGTTCATGTTGCTAAATTGGATGTAATGAGAAGAGATTGTTAATACCCCAAAACATAGATGTCTGCTGGAGCCGATATATGTAGTCATTCCTCCAAATCCAGGTTATTGCGGGGTTCTTTACCTCCCACATTATGTGTTTCCACAAATAGCCTACTTTGCAAAAATACCGTTCCATACTTAGTTCATTAAAGAAGTTGTTTTCTGATATGAACAATGAGCGTTCAAATCAAAATCCCAGCACATTCTCAATTACCAGTATTCGTCCTTAAAGACTTGCTAGAGAAGCAACCCACCAAAAATATTGGTTCTCATATTTGAAACTCTAGATGAGATGGGCTTTCTTACAGTCCAAATCCTAGACAAATGGTGACAATTGAAGGATGCAATAGAACATTAAAAGCATGATTTTTTATAACCTCATTTATGTCACCATTGGTTATCTGTATGATGTTAAAAGCATGATTTTTTATAACCTCATTTATGTCACAATTGGTTATCTGTATGATGGTTATATGATACAAGCACATGGCAGAAAGATGAGAGAAAATATTTTTCCTTTGGAGAACACTGCATCTATTTTTGTATTACTCGAATACATTCTCATAATATTCAGTTTGGCACAAAATTAAATAATGAAGACTAATATATGTTTAGCTTATTATAAACTAACCTAGAATAACTTCTTTGGAGGAGCACGAAGACAAAATATGTTTAAAATGGACAATATGAATAGACTAAATCCCCATTGTTTCATCAATATCAAATTCCAGCCAAATTTAAATTCAACCAAATACCATACCTAAAGTCACGAGTATCTTCAACTTGGGACATCTCTGTTTCCATTGCTACAGGCTTGAAGTTATTTGGATTTCAATTCAACAAGCTTTCTGTCATGATTGTAAACATCGAGACAAAAAGTAGAGCAACACATCCCTAGTAAAAAAGAAAAGGCTAGGAGAAAACTTGTATATTTTTCAAGTATTCTGAAACACGTGTAAAATAAAATTCGACACATTATCTTGTTGAAGGATTTTGTTTAGTACCAATGCTTTTTCTTGAAAATAGGGCCTCCTTATCGAAGCATCTCTTTCGTCTCCTAGAGAAGGGTTCGCAGTTGTGCGCAGATTTTGTATTTGGTCTTAGTGAACAATAAGCTAAATGAACCCCTTTCCATGAATTCATTAGCAATGAAATCTAAATATTCATGAATTCATTGACAGAGCAAATTCAAGTATGTATTCAAGAGTGAAACATTGCCATTATATCTCTACAATCGTAGACAAAAAGGAATATTAGGACATAACAAACACGTTTGATTTTAATTTTTAACTACTGAAGTTCAAGGCCTCTAACATAAATATATGCTTTTTATATAACCCCAGGCTTATTGGGTACTCATTGGTGTTTGGAATCATAATTCTAGAGGATGGGTGTTCTTTCAACTTAAGAAGTATTTGATTACCTTCAACAATCTCATCAGCTTGGCACTCATCATTTGCTCTTCATATTCAACCGCTTTTTGACTAGAAACATACGCTAGGAGGACTATAGAAACATGGAAAAAAAACAATGAAACTTAATAGAAAATCATGGCATATAGATTTTGGATTAGAAAAATAATGCAATGGTAATTCAACATAGAATGGAAAATACTTGGGCTTTTTTGTCATCGATAATTGTCATTGTTGCACTGAGACAGTTAAATCCTTAGCATTTGTGATTCAGAGTATTCTATCAAGCAAAGAAAGAGTGAGTTCACTTCTCTATGAAAGCCTGATGACCGTCACTTAATTCAATGAAATCCTTCATGTGTATCAAGAAAACGGAATTTGAATGAATGGGGATCCTCTAGACCACCGTAAACTATAACAGAAGCTCAAGAAAAAATGGTGGCAGTGAGGAAAACAACAACATATAATAAAAGATAAATAAGGGGCATAGCTACTAGAATTCAAAAATGGCTACATGTATCTAAAACGTGTACTAACCTGCACACTTTTATCCCCTATATTGGCAAAAATAGAGACAATCCAAGCAGACAATTCATATATTTAGCATATATGTATCCACTCACAGTCCCTCTACTTTGTACCTTTCCCAAAATAACACAATTTTAGAAACTTAAGATGTGGTTATGCTGGTCTAATTATCAAAGAAGAGAATTAAATAGTGAAGGAAAAGTAATTTTCATATAAATTTAACTGAAGACGTTGGTTAATGTAGACGTTCACATGCAAAATGCATTGTAGAACATATTGTTTATCAGTAACAACAAATAAATACAGGTAGCTCTCTACAACATATACATTTTTATTCCATCGTTGTCTCTCACCCATTCTTGTGAAACTAGACATGGAGAGCCTCCACTGAAGTATCGATATCCAACCACCTATTCTCATCATTGTCAACATAAATTCCAACTTTGGTACAAACAAGTCTACAATTGCAAGGGAAGAAATAGAAAGTGTAACCATCTCCATCAATCGGCTTTACATGATCCGTATTTATGTGGGAACGAAACAAAAGATAACATATACAGAATCATATACAGAGATATATTGCAAGTAACATAGTGATACAGTAAACACATATTCTATTAAATAGCGTAAATAGAAGAGACTGTAAAATACAATAGCTACAATGGTGGTAGCTATCTCTGAGAAGAGATGTGGCCGCTATGCTCATTCATGCCAAGATGAATACAAAGAGAGGCAGAAAGGGCCTATTTATCATAAGCATGAGGGAACGAATCCCAAACATCCAAAAACCTAACCCTAGAAGATGAACCGTCATAAAGTTTGCAGCCCCAAGGTGGTTAGTTGAACAGTCAACTTCCTGGGGTCATAAATTTTGCATACGATCTCCGTTTGGGGAGCTTGGTAGCCCGTTGGAAAGGTCTATCCGAGATTTACAGCTTTCGAATGGGCCCAGATGCATGCCATTTAGATCCATTTGGTCACCCAAATTACCAAAAAATGTCGTTTAGGGCCTCAAAATGGCTCCGGAAGTTGAGGACCCGAAAAACTGTTAAAAATAGCAATTTACCAAAATTACCAGAAGACTGTTTTGAGCCAGTTGGAAGAGGTGGGCTGCCACCGATATCCACCTGGATCAATCCTCCCTCCTTAGGAAGCAATGGTCTCCATTGCGTTAAATCCCTTATCATATGTCGAGTTGAGCTCTTGGTGTGACATTTGCTGAAGTGGAAAGGTTGCCTTACTTTGACATCTTCAGAGGGTTGTAATTGTTGTTGATGGATGCGCTGGAGCTGTTCAACAGTTTTGGTTGTTGTGGTATCCTTGGTATGCACCGGTGTGGATGGTTTCTTTTTGGAGGGGCCCCTTGAATGCGTGGCCTTGCACTATAGAGGTACCCAAATAGGCGATGCTGGACTAACTTTGTGTTTTTCTTGCTTATGCTGAGTAGAAGGATAATCTGCAGAGGTTTTGGATGTCTCCGCGATCTGATGTTCACCTTTAGTGGCAATTGCAAATAGGGAAAATTTCCCAGTGTGGGAGATTATCTTCCTTCCCTGCTCGTTTGGGGTAGGTGCAACTATCTCTGGTATCCGATAGAGTTGTCCTCCCAAAGTGACAATGACATTGCGAAGTCGTGATTCATATACAACATGACGCTTCCACATATATGGTTGTCCTAAAAGAACATCACATACTTCAAGTGGGGCCACATCACACAATACCTCATCTTTGAAGGGCTTGATGCCATATGGTAGGCGACATTGGTGACTGACACGGATCCTTCGTCCTTGGCTTAGCCATCCAATGGTGTATGGTTGTGGGTGTGGCGTTATTGGTAGCTCCAATCTCTTGATGACTTCTTCTGAGATTAGGTTCTTCTGGCTGCCGCTGTCAACGCCAAAGTGTAGGGGAATTCCCTTCACCCACATCTGTGAGTGGAAAAGGCGCTCCTCTGCCTCAGACTCTTCAAGTTCCTCTGGTTGAATCTATGTGGTGGCAACAACGGCACTGGGTTCTGCATCAATGACTTGCTTCCCTTTTTTCGCAGCTGTGAAATTACGTTCTGATTCAGAATCGGAACTGGGATATGATTCTAAAGCTTTGATCTCAGCCACCAATGACTCTTTTGAGTGACATTCATCAGTGTTGTGCCAGGGGCTTTTGTGGAACTCGCACCACTTCCCGGTGTCCTTCTTCGTCTTTTTGTTACCCTTCTTCGCTTGTGGTTGTGACTGGTTGTCCTTTCCCTACCCCGTGTTTTGCGAGCCAGAGTTTCCCTTGCCATGCTTCTGCGCACGTCCAAAGTCACGCTTGTTCTTTTGTTGAAATTTCTGCTTGATTATGACAGCATATTGATAGGCAGATCCGAGTGAAGATATTTCCAGGAAATCCATCTCTGTTAGTATGTACCGGTGTAGGCCATTGCGATATTTTAGTACTAGGTTCCGCTCGGAGTCCTTGATACCGAGATTTGTGCAGAAGGTATGGAATTTGTTGGTGTACGCCGACACCGTTTGGTCCCTCTCTTGGTGCAAAATGGTCCATTTTGTGTACCAGTCGTCATAGTTTCCGACAGGGTAATATTGTTCCTTGATGGATTCTATAAAAGAGGCCCAAGTGGGATTGGAATATTCAAACAATCCAGACTCGTCTGATGAGTTTTGCTCACAATAAGTTTCCCACCAATTTTTGACATGGGGGACGGCCTTGAGGAGTGCAAAGACGATATTTTCCTTGTCAAAAAAATTGTGGACAGAGAAATACCCTTCTAGTAGATTCAACCATTTATCTAGGGCATCGGCATCGATTTGGCCTTCAAATAAAGGGATATCAAAATTAACTTGTACCTTGAAGGGAGTCGTATCTCCGAAACGGCTGCTTGCTGAGGGTGCATTTGCCATTGTTGGCATGCGTTGAAGGATCTGGGCGAAATTATCCATCATCTCGTTCCTCTGTCGCGCAAGGGCTTCCTCGAGCAACAACTTGATAGGATCTACTGCTCCGTCGTCTCTCTTTTCTTCCGCCATGAGAGGCCGTCTGGGGCGGCGAGAGTGGTATTCCCCAAGTGAAACTAGTTCGAGACCCAACTCTCTGTATCCTGACCTCGTTGGGGACATGCCCCGAGAAACAATCAAAGAGAAAACTGCTCTGATACAACTGATCCGGATTTATGTGGGAACAAAACAAAAGATAGCATATACAGAATCATATACAGAGATATATTGCAAGTAACACAGTGATACAGTAAACACATATTCTATTAAATAGCGGAAATAGAACAGACTGTAAAATACAATAGCTAGAATGGCGGTAGCTATCTCTGAGAAGAGATGTGGCCGCTATGCTCATTCGTGCCAAGATGAATACAAAGAGAGGCTGAAAGGGCCTATTTATCATAAGCATGAGGGAAAGAATCCCAAACATCCAAAAACCTAACCCTAGAATATGAACCTTCATAAAGTTTGCGGCCCCAAGGTAGTTAGTTGAACAATCAACTTCCTAAGGTCATAACTTTTAAATACAATCTCCGTTTGGGGTGATCGGTAGCCTGTTGGAAAGGTCTATCCAAGATTTACAACATTTGACTGGGCCAAAATGCATGCCATCGGCATCCTTTTGGCCCCCCAAATCGCCAAAAAATGTCATTTAGGGCCTCAAAATGGCTCCGGAAGTTCAGGACCCGAAAAACTGCTAAAAATAGCAATTTACCAAAATTGCCAGAAGACTCTTTTGAGCCAGTTGGAAGAGGTGGGCCGCCACCGATATCCACCTGGATCAATCCTCCCTCCTTAGGAAGCAATGGTCTCCATTGCGTTAAATCCCTTATCATATGTTGAGTTGAGCTCTTGGTGTGACATTTGCTGAAGTGGAAAGGTTGCCTTACTTTGACATCTTCAGAGGGTTGTAATTGTTGTTGATGGATACGCTGGAGCTGTTCAACAGTTTTGGTTGTTTTGGTATCCTTGGTATGCACCGGTGTGGATGGTTTCTTTTTGGAGGGGCACCTTGAATGCGTGGCCTTGCACTGTAGAGGTACCCAAATAGGCGATGCTACACTAACTTTGTGTTTTTCTTGCTTCTGCTGAGTAGAAGGATAATCTGCAGAGGTTGTGGATGTCTCCGCGATCTGATGTTCACCTTTAGTGGCAATTGCGAATAGGGAAACTTTCCCAGTGTGGGAGATTATCTTCCTTCCCTGCTCGTTTGGGGTAGGTGCAACTATCTCTGGTATCTGATAGAGTTGTCCTCCCAAAGTGACAATGATACTGCGAAGTCGTGATTCATATACAGCATGACGCTTCCACATATATGGTTGTCCTAAAAGAACATCACATACTTCAAGTGGGGCCACATCACACAATACCTCATCTTTGAAGGGCTTGATGCCATATGGTAGGCGACATTGGTGACTGACACGGATCCTTCGTCCTTGGCTTAGCCATCCAATGGGGTATGGGTGTGGGTGTGGCGTTATTGGTAGCTCCAATCTCTTGATGACTTCTTCTGAGATCAGGTTCTTCTGGCTGCCGCTGTCAACGACAAGGTGTAGGGGAATTCCCTTCACCCACATCTGTGAGTGGAAAAGGCGCTCCTCTACCTCGGACTCTTCGAGTTACTCTGGTTGAATCTGTGTGGTGGCAACAAGGGCACTGGGTTCTGCATCAATGATCTGCTTCCCTTTTTTCGCAGCAGTGAAATTAGGTTCTGATTCAGAATCGGAACTGGGATCTGATTCTGAAGCTTTGATCTCAGCCACCAATGACTGTTTTGAGCGACATTCATCAGTGTTGTGCCAGGGGATTTTGTGGAACTCGCACCACTTCCCGGTGTCCTTCTTCGTCTTTTTGTTACCCTTCTTTGCTTGTGGTTCTGACTGGTTGTCCTTTCCCTGCCTTGTGTTCTGCGAGCCAGAGTTTCCCTTGCCCTGCTTCTGTGCAGGTCCGAAGTCATGCTTGTTCTTTTGCTGAAATTTCTGCTCGATTATGACAGCATATCGATAGGTGGATCCGAGTGAAGAGATTTCCAGGAAATCCATCTCTGTTCGTATGTACCGGTGTAGGCCACTACGATATTTCAGTACTAGGTGCCGCTCGGAGTCCTTGATACCCAGCTTTGTGCGCAAGGTATGGAATTTGTTGCTGTACTCCGACACCGTTTGGTCCCTCTCCTAGTGCAGAATGGTCCATTTTGTGTACTGGTCGTCATAGTTTCCGACAGGTTAATATTGTTCCTTGACGGCATCTATAAAAGAGGCCCAAGTGGGATTGGAATATTCAAACAATCCAGACTCGTATGATGAGTTTTGCTCACAATAAGTTTCCCACCAATTTTTGACATGGGGGACGGCCTTGAGGAGTGCAAAGACGATCTTTTCCCTGTCTGAAAAATTGTGGACAGAGAAATACCCTTATGGTAGATTCAACCATTTATCTAGGGCATCGGCATCGATTTGGCCTTCAAATAAAGGGATATCAAAATTAACTTGTACCTTGAAGGGAGTCGTATCTCCGAAATGGCTGCTCGTTGAGGGTGCATTTGCCATTGTTGGCATGCGTTGAAGGATCTGGGCGAAATTATCCATCATCTCGTTCCTCTGTCGCACGAGGGCTTCCTTGAGCAACAACTTGATAGGATCTACTGCTCCGTCGTCTCTATTTTCTTCCGCCATGGGAGGCCGTTTGGGGCGGCGAGAGTGGTTTTCCCCAAGTGAAACGAGTTCGAGACCCAACTCTCTGTATCCTGACCTCATCGGGGACGTGCACCGAGAAACAGTCAAAGAGTAGACCGCTCTGATACCACTAATCCGGATTTATGTGGGAACGAAACAAAAGATAGCATATACAGAGATATATTGCAAGTAACACAGTGATACAGTAAACACATATTCTATTAAATAGCGGAAATAGAACAGACTGTAAAATACAATACTTAGAATTGTGGTAGCTATCTCTGAGAAGAGATGTGGCCCCTATGCTCATTCGTGCCAAGAAGAATACAAAGAGAGTCAGAAAGGGCCTATTTATCATAAGCATGAGGGAAAGAATCCTGAACATCCAAAAACCTAACCCTAGAAGATGAACCGTCATAAAGTTTGCGGCCCCAAGGTGGTTAGTTGAACAGTCAACTTCCTCGGGTCATAACTTTTGCATACAATCTCCGTTTGGGGTGCTCGGTAGCCCGTTGGAAAGGTCTATCCAAGATTTACAACTTTCGACTAGAACCAAATGCTTGTCATCAATATACATTTGGCCCCCGGAATCGCCAAAAAATGTTGTTTAGGGCCTCAAAATGGCTCCAGAAGTTCAGGACCCGAAAAACTGCTAAAAATAGCAATTTACCAAAATCGCCAGAAGACTATTTTGAGCCAGTTGGAAGAGGTGGACCACCACCGATATCCACCTGGATCAATCCTCCCTCCTTAGGAAGCAATGGTCTCCATTGCATTAAATCCCTTATCATATGTCGAGTTGAGCTCTTGGTGTGACATTTGCTGAAGTGGAAAGGTTGCCTTACATTGACATCTTCAGAGGGTTGTAATTGTTGTTGATGGATGCGCTGGAGCTGTTCAACAGTTTTGGTTGTTGTGGTATCCTTGGTATGCACCGGTGTGGATGGTTTCTTTTAGGAGGGGCCCCTTGAATGCATGGCCTTGCACTGTAGAGGTACCCAAATAGGCGATGCTGCACTAACATTGTTTTTTGCTTGCTTCTACTGAGTAGAAGGATAATCTGCAAAGGTTGTGGATGTCTCCGCCTTCTGATGCTCACCTTTAGTGGCAATTGTGAGTAGGAAAAATTTCCCAGTGTGGGAGATTATATTCCTTCCCTGCTCATTTGGGGTAGGTGCAACTATCTCTTGTATCTCCAAAATGGCTGCTCGTTGAGGGTGCATTTGCCATTGTTGGCATGCATTGAAGGATCTGGGCGAAATTATCTATCATCTCGTTCCTCTGTCACGCGAGGGCTTCCTCGAGCAACAACTTGATAGGATCTACTGCTCTGTTGTCTCTCTTTTCTTCCGCCATGGGAGGCCGTTTGGGGCGGCGAGAGTGGTCTTCCCCAAGTGAAACTAGTTCGAGACCCAACTCTCTGTATCC
Source organism: Larix kaempferi (assembly GCA_027924585.1). NCBI lineage: Eukaryota > Viridiplantae > Streptophyta > Pinopsida > Pinales > Pinaceae > Larix > Larix kaempferi. The sequence goes on along the minus strand of BSBM01001175.1, from coordinate 1,563,393 downwards.
TGACCTCGTCGGGGACATGCACCGAGAAACAATCAAAGAGCAGACAGCTCTGATATCACTGATCTAGATTTATGTGGGAACGAAACAAAAGATAGCATATACAGAGACATATTGCAAGTAACACAGTGATACAGTAAACACATATTCTATTAAATAGCGGAAATAGAACAGACTGTAAAATACAATAGCTAGAATGGTGGTAGCTATCTCTGAGAAGAGATGTGGCCGCTATGCTCATTCATGCCAAGATGAATACAAAGAGAGGCCGAAAGGGCCTATTTATCATAAGCATGAGGGAAAGAATCCCAAACATCCAAAAACCTAACCCTAGAAGATGAACCGTCATAAAGTTTGCGGCCCCAAGGTGGTTAGTTGAACAGTCAACTTCCTGGGGTCATAAATTTTGCATAGGATCTCCGTTTGGGGTGCTCGGTAGCCCGTTGGAAAGGTCTATCCGAGATTTACAACTTTTGAATGGGCTCAAATGCATTCTAGTGTCAACCATTTGCCCCCCCAAATCTCAAAAAAATGTTGTTTAGGGCCTCAAAATGGCTCCGGAAGTTCAGGACCCGAAAAACTGCTAAAAATGGCAATTTACAAAAATTCCCAGAAGACTGTTTTGAGCCAGTTGGAAGAGGTGGGCCGCCACCGATATCCACCTAGTTAAATCCTCCCTCCTTAGGAAGCAATGGTCTCCATTGCGTTAAATCCCTTATCATATGTCGAGTTGAGATCTTGGTGTGACATTTGCTGAAGTGGAAAGGTTGCCTTACTTTGACATCTTCAGAGGGTTGTAATTGTTGTTGATGGATGCGCTAGAGCTGGTCAACAGTTTTGGTTGTTGTGGTATCCTTGGTATGCACCGGTGTGGATGGTTTCTTTTTGGAGGGGCCCCTTGAATGCGTGGCCTTGCACTGTAGAGGTACCCGAATAGGCGATGCTACACTAACTTTGTGTTTTTCTTGCTTCTGCTGGGTAGAAGGGTAATCTGTAGAGGTTGTGGATGTCTCCGCGATCTGATGTTCACCTTTAGTGGAAATTGCGAATAGGGAAAATTTCCCAGTGTGGGAGATTATCTTCCTTCCCTCCTCGTTTGGGGTAGATGCAACTATCTCTAGTGTCCGATAGAGTTGTCCTCCCAAAGTGACAATGACATTGCGAAGTCGTGATTCATATACAGCATGACGCTTCCACATATATGGTTGTCCTAAAAGAACATCACATACTTCAAGTGGGGCCACATCACACAATACCTCATCTTTGAAGGGCTTGATGCCATATGGTAGGCGACATTGGTGACTGACACGGATCCTTCATCCTTGGATTAGCCATCCAATGGTGTATGGTTGTGGGTGTGGCGTTATTGGTAGCTCCAATCTCTTGATGACTTCTTCTGAGATCAGGTTCTTCTGGCTGCCGCTGTCAACGAAAAAGTGTAGGGGAATTCCCTTCACCCACATCTGTGAGTGGAAAAGGCGCTCCTCTGCCTCGAACTCTTCGAGTTCCTCTTGTTGAATTTGTGTGGTGGCAACAACGGCACTGGGTTCTGCATCAATGATCTGCTTCCCTTTTTTCGCAGCTGTGAAATTAGGTTCTGATTCAGACTCGGAACTGGGATCTGATTCTGAAGCTTTGATCTCAACCACCACTGACTGTTTTGAGCGACATTCATTAGTGTTGTGCCAGGGGCTTTTGTGAAACTCGCACCACTTCCCGGTGTCCTTCTTCGCTTGTGGTTGTGACTGGTTGTCCTGTCCCTGCCCCGTATTCTGCGAGCCAGAGTTTCCCTTGCCCTTCCTCTGCGCAGGTCCGAAGTCACGATCGTTCTTTTGCTGAAATTTCTGCTCGATTATGACAGCATATCGATAGGCGGATCCGAGTGAAGAGATTTCCAGGAAATCCATCTCTGTTCATATGTACCGGTGTAGGCCACTGCGATATTTCAGTACTAGGTGCCGCTCGGAGTCCTTGATACCCAGCTTTGTCCGCAAGGTATGGAATTTGTTGGTGTACTCCGACACCGTTTGGTCCCTCTCTTGGTGCAGAATGGTCCATTTTGTGTACTGGTCGTCATAGTTTCCGACAGGGTAATATTGTTCCTTGACGGCATCTATAAAAGAGGCCCAAGTGGGATTGGAATATTCAAACAATCCAGACTCATCTGATGCGTTTTGCTCACAATAAGTTTCCCGCCAATTTTTGACATGGGGGACGGCCTTGAGGAGTGCAAAGACGATCTTTTCCCTGTCGGAAAAATTGTGGATAGAGAAATACCCTTCTAGTAGATTCAACCATTTATCTAGGGCATCGGCATCGATTTGGCCTTCAAATAAAGGGATATCAAAATTAACTTGTACCTTGAAGGGAGTCGTATCTCCGAAATGGCTGCTCGTTGAGGGTGCATTTGCCATTGTTGGCATGCGTTGAAGGATCTGGGCGAAATTATCCATCATCTCGTTCCTCTGTCACACGAGGGCTTCCTTGAGCAATAACTTAATAGGATCTACTGCTCCATCGTCTCTCTTTTCTTCCGCCATGGGAGGCCGTTTGGGGCGGCGAGAGTGGTCTTCCCCAAGTGAAACTAGTTCGAGACCCAAGTCTCTGTATCCTTACCTCGTCGGGGACATGCACCAAGAAACAATCAAAGAGTAGACAGCTCTGATACCACTGATCCGGATTTATGTAGGAACGAAACAAAAGATAGCATATACAGAGTCATATACAGATATATATTGCAAGTAACACAGTGATACAGTAAACACATATTCTATTAAATAGTGAAAATAGAACAGACTATAAAATACAATAGCTAGAATGGTGGTAGCTATCTCTGAGAAGAGATGTGGCCGCTATGCTCATTCGTGCCAAGATGAATACAAAGAGAGGCCGAAAGGGCCTATTTATCCTAAGCATGAGGCAAAGAATCCCAAACATCCAAAAACCTAACCCTAGAAGATGAACCGTCATAAAGTTTGCGGCCCCAAGGTGGTTAGTTGAACAGTCAACTTCCTGGGGTCATAACTTTTGCATACGATCTCCGTTTGGGGCGCTCGGTAGCCCATTGGAAAGGTCTATACGAGATTTACAACATTTGATTGGGCCCAGATGCATGTTGCTAACAAACTTATGGCCCCCCAAATCGCCAAAAAATGTCGTTTAGGGCCTCAAAATGGCTCCGGAAGTTCATGACCCAAAAAACTGCTAAAAATAGCAATTTACCAAAATTGACAGAAGACTGTTTTGAGCCAATTGGAAGAGGTGGGCCGCCACCGATATCCACCTTGATCAATCCTCCCTCCTTAGGAAGCAATAGTATCCATTGCGTTAAATCCCTTATCATATGTCGAGTTGAGCTCTTGGTGTGACATTTGCTGAAGTGGAAAGGTTGCCTTACTTTGACATCTTCAGAGGGTTGTAATTGTTGTTGATGGATGCGTTGGAGCTGTTCAACAATTTTTGTTGTTGTGGTATCCTTGGTATGCACCGGTGTGGATGGTTTCTTTTTGGAGGGGCCCCTTGAATGTGTGGCCTTGCACTGTAGAGGTACTCGAATAGGCGATGCTGCACTAACTTTGTGTTTTTCTTGCTTCTGCTTAGTAGAAGGATAATCTGTAGAGGTTGTGGATGTCTCCGCGATCTGATGTTCACCTTTAGTGGAAATTGCAAATTGGGAAAATTTCCCAGTGTGGGAGATTATCTTCCTTCCCTGCTCGTTTGGGTTAGGTGCAACTATCTCTGGTATCCGATAGAGTTGTCCTCCCAAAGTGACAATGACACTGCAAAGTCGTGATTCATATACAGCATGACGCTTCCACATATATGGTTGTCCTAAAAGAACATCACATACTTCTAGTGGGGCCACATCACACAATACCTCATCTTTGAAGGGCTTGATTCCATATGGTAGGCGACATTGGTGACTGACACGGATCCTTCGTCCTTGGCTTAGCCATCCAATGGTGTATGGTTGTGGGTCTGGTGTTATTGGTAGCTCCAATCTCTTGATGACTTCTTCTAAGATCAGGTTCTTCTGGCTGCCGCTGTCAACGACAAAGTGTAGGGGAATTCCCTTCACCCACATCAGTGAGTGGAAAAGGCGCTCCTCTGCCTTGGACTCTTCGAGTTCCTCTGGTTGAATCTGTGGGGTGGCAACAACGGCACTGGGTTCTGCATCAATGATCTGCTTCCCTTTTTTCGCAGCTGTGAAATTAGGTTCTGATTCAGAATCGAAACTGCGATATGATTCTGAAGCTTTGATCTCAGCCACCAATGACTGTTTTGAGCGAAATTCATCAGTGTTGTGCCAGGATCTTTTGTGGAACTCGCACCACTTCCCGGTGTCCTTCTTCGTCTTTTTGTTACCCTTCTTCACTTGTGGTTGTGACTGGTTGTCCTTTCCCTGCCCTGTGTTCTGCGATCCAGAGTTTCCCTTGCCCTACTTCTGCGTAGGTCCGAAGTCACACTTGTTCTTTTGCTGAAATTTCTGCTCGATTATGACAACATATCGATAGGCGGATCCGAGTGAAGAGATTTCCAGGAAATCCATCTATGTTTGTATTTACCGGTGTAGGCCACTGCGATATTTCAGTACTAGGTGCTGCTCGGAGTCCTTGATACACAGCTTTGTGCGCAAGGTATGGAATTTTTTGGTGTACTCCGACACCGTTTGGTCCCTCTCTTGGTGCAGAATGGTCCATTTTGTGTACTAGTCGTCATAGTTTTCGACAGGGTAATATTGTTCCTTAACGACATCTATAAAAGAGGCCCAAGTGGGATTGGAATATTCAAACAATCCAGACTCGTCTGATGAGTTTTGCTCACAATAAGTTTCCCACCAATTTTTGACATGGGGGATGGCCTTGAGGAGTGCAAAGACGATCTTTTCCCTGTTGAAAAAATTGTGGATAGAGAAATACCCTTCTAGTAGATTCAACCATTTATCTAGGGCATCGGTATCGATTTGGCCTTCAAATAAAGGGATATCAAAATTAACTTGTACGTTGAAGGGAGTCGTATCTCCAAAATTGCTGCTCGTTGAGGGTGCATTTGCCATTGTTGGCATGTGTTGAAGGATCTGGGCGAAATTATCCATCATTTCGTTCCTCTGTCGTGCGAGGGCTTCCTCGAGCAACAAATTGATAGGATCTACTGCTCCGTCGTCTCTCTTTTCTTCCGCCATGGGAGGCCGTTTGGGGTGGCGAGAGTGGTCTTCCCCAAGTGAAACTAGTTCGAGACCCAACTCTCTGTATCCTGACCTCGTCGGGGACATGCACCGAGAAACAATCAAAGAGCAGACCGCTCTGATACCACTGATCCGGATTTATGTGGGAACGAAACAAAAGATAGTATATACTGAATCATATACAGAGATATATTGCAAGTAACACAGTGATATAGTAAACACATATTCTATTAAATAGCGGAAATAGAACAGACTGTAAAATACAATAGCTAGAATGGTGGTATCAATCTCTGAGAAGAGATGTGGCCGTTATGCTCATTCGTGCCAAGATGAATACAAAGAGAGGCCGAAAGGGCCTATTTATCATAAGCATGAGGGAAAGAATCCCAAACATCCAAAAACCTAACCCTAGAAGATGAAGCGTCATAAAGTTTGCGGCCCCAAGGTGGTTAGTTGAACAATCAACTTCCTGGGGTCATAACTTTTGCATACGATCTCCGTTTGGGGCGCTCGATAGCCCGTTGGAAAGGTCTATCCGAGATTTACAACTTTTGAGTGGGCCAAAATGCATGCCATTGGCAATTGTTCGGCCCCCTAAATCGCCAAAAAATGTCGTTTAGGGCCTCAAAATGGCTCCAGAAGTTTAGGAACCGAAAAACTGCTAAAAATAGCAATTTACCAAAATTGCCAGAAGACTGTTTTGAGCCAGTTGGAAGAGGTGGGCCGCCATCGATATCCACCTAGATCATTACAATTTGAAATAACGAAGATGGATCCGAAGCTTTAATGAAAAGTTTGGTGGTATTGCCATCATTCTCATTCTCGGAAGACCATGCAGTAGATTGAACGCAAACAGTCTGAGTGCCTATGTTAAAATTCAAATTGGCATGCTCTCGCACAAATACAGACAAATAGTTTACCCTCTGATCCTCAGCACGCTTCAAAACTGGAGGAATTCCTCTCGATATCTCAAAATTTTCCTGCATCACATACATTGGACAGTTGTTGTTCATGCTCATCTTCAGTTCCAGCCCACCGTCACTGCTAGCTACAGCTGGCAGAACGTAATATTCTCCTCCTACCACCACAGTATGCCAATCGGCATCTACCACATCTGGGCAATCTATTTCCATGACACCCTACAACTAAATGGGAAGATTAAAGAATAATGCAGTTACTGCTACCATTTGTATCAATAACACTATCCTTCCACTCGCCCCTTGTAAATTGGTTTTCAAATTACACACAAAACAAATTAATTATCGCCTTAGTAACTAACAAATTATGATGCCAAACATAACTAATTATTGATATATAATTATGAGGCAAGATGAGTAAGATAAGGGGCAAGTAAATACCGGGCTGATGTAGAATCCGTTGCAATTGCAGCTATTGTGACTGTTGTTTCACTTTTAATTATCTCCAAATAGATAGGCATGACAAGAACCAATTGAAGTTGGATACTAGCTTCATTGCAAATACACTAAGATTATTGAAGATCCATCTATCTAAATTCATAGACAGTAGATCGTAAATGGAAAACATGAAGTTGCATGAAGTTACCTCTACTTTCATAGAGTATCATGGAAGAAAAGTATGGAGACTTTGAAATTGTTTTTGATGCAAATAGCTCTGTTGATCACCATCGCTACTTTCAACGGACAAGTAGAACTTGGGAATGTTTCATTGTTGTTTAAATCAATGCACAATGTACAATCCAACAACGGACAGGTAAATCTTGGGAATGCTTCATTGTAGTTTCATACATTCAATTCAGTGCACAATGTACAATTCAACATGAACCGATGTACAAATGTCACCTAGTTTCCCCGCTTCAAAATTTGAGGAAAAATGAGTCATTTAACCAAAGTGAAACTTTTTAAACTGAAAATTTGATTTTTTGAATGTTGTGTAATTGAAAATATGCATAAGTGAAAAATGCATATTACCAAATGCAAATGTAAATAGTAAAGAATATGAGAAGGATTTGCAGCCAGGAAAATAGTATGCTAAATCCCCATTGTTTCATCAATATACTAAAAATGGACAATATGAATAGACTAAATCCCCATTGTTTCATCAATATCAAATTTCAGCCAAATTTAAATTCAACAAAATACCATACCTAAAGTCACGAGTATCTTCAACTTGGGACATCTCTGTTTCCATTGCTACAGGCTTGAAGTTATTTGGATTTCAATTCAACAAGCTTTCTGTCATGATTGTAAACATCGAGACAAAAAGTAGAGCAACACATCCCTGGTAAAAAAGAAAAGCCTAGGAGAAAACTTGTGGATTTTTCAAGTATTCTGAAACACGTGTAAAATAAAATTCGACACATTATCTTGTTGAAGGATTTTGTTTAGTACCAATGCTTTTTCTTGAAAATAGGGCCTCCTTATCGAAGCAGCTCTTTCATCTCCTAGAGAAGGGTCCGCAGTTGTGCGCAGATTTTGTATTTGGTCTTAGTGAACAATAAGCTAAATGAACCCCTTTCCATGAATTCATTAGCAATGAAATCTAAATCATTCATGAATTCATTGACAGAGCAAATTCAAGTATGTATTCAAGAGTGAAACATTGCCATTATATCTCTATAATCGCAGACAAAAGGAATATTAGGACATAACAAACACGTTTGATTTTAATTTTTAACTACTGAAGTTCAAGGCCTCTAACATAAATATATGCTTTTTATATAACCCCAGGCTTATTGGGTACTCATTGGTGTTTGGCATCATAATTCTAGAGGATGGGTGTTCTTTCAACTTAAGAAGTATTTGATTACCTTCAACAATCTCATCAGCATGGCACTCGTCATTTGCTCTTCATATTCAACCGCTTTTTGACCAGAAACTCACGCTAGGAGGACTATAGAAACATGGAAAAAAAGCAATGAAACTTAATTGAAAATCATGGCATATAGATTTTGGATTAGAAAAATAGCGCAATGGTAATTCAACATAGAATGGAAAATACCTGGGCTTTTTTGTCATCGATAATTGTCATTGCTGCACTAAGACAGTTAAATCCTTGGCATTTGTGATTCAAAGTATTCTATCAAGCAAAGCACGAGTGAGTTCACTTGTCTATGAAAGCCTGATGACCGTCACTTACTTCAATGAAATCCTTCATGTGTATCAAGAAAACATAATTTGAATGAATGGGGATCCTCTACACCACCGTAAACTATACTAGAAGCTCAAGAAAAAATGGTGGCAGTGAGGAAAACAACAACATATAATAAAAAATAAATAAGGGGCGTAGCTACTAGAATTCAAAAATGGCTCCATGTATCTAAAACGTGTACTAACTTGCACACTTTTAGCCCCTATATTGGCAAAAATACAGACAATCCAAGCAGACAATTCATATATTTAGCATATATGTATCCACTCACAGTCCCTCTACTTTGTACCTTTCCCAAAATAACACAATTTTAGAAACTTAAGATGTGGTTATGCTGGTCTAATTATCAAAGAAGAGAATTAAATAGTGAAGGAAAAGTAATTTTCATATAAATTTAACTGAAGATGTTGGTTAATGTAGACGTTCACATGCAAAATGCATTGTAGAACATATTGTTTATCAGTAACAACAAATAAATACAGGTAGCTCTCATACAACATATATGTTTTTATTCCATCGTTGTTTCTCACCCATTCTTGTGAAACTAGACATGGAGAGGCCTCTGCTGAAGTATCGATATCCAACCACCTGTTCTCATCATTGTCAACATAAATTCCAACTTTGGTACAAACAAGTCTACAATTGCAAGGGAAGAAATAGAAAACGTAACCATCTCCATCGATCGGCTTTACAATTTGAAATAACAAAGATGGATCTGAAGCTTTAATGAAACGTTTGGTGGTATTGCCATCATTTCATTCTCGGAAGACCATGCAATAGATTGAACGCAAACAGTCTGAGTGCCTATGTTAACATTCAAATTGGCATGCTCTCGCACAAATACAGACAAATAGTTTACCCTTTGATCCTCAGCACGCTTCAAAACTGGAGGAATTCCTCTCGATATCTCAAAATTTTCCTACATCACATACATTGGGCAGTTGTTGTTCATGCTCATCTTTAGTTCCATCCCACCGCCACTGCTAGCTACAGCTAGTAGAACGTAATATTCTCCTCCTACCACCACAATATGCCAATCGGCATCTACCACATCTGGGCAATCTATTTCCATAGCACCCTACAACTAAATGGGAAGATTAAAGAATAATGCAGTTACTGCTACCATTTGTATCAATAACACCATCCTTCCACTCGCCCCCTGTAAATTAGTTTTCAAATTACACACAAAACAAATTAATTAGCGCCTTAGTAACTAACAAATTATGAAGTCAAGCATAACTAATTATTGATATATAATTACAAGGCAAGATGAGTAAGATAAGGGCAAGTAAATATCGGGCTGATGTAGAACCCATTGCAATTGCAGCTATTGTGACTGTTGTTTCACTTTTAATTATCTCCAAATAGATAGGCACGACAAGAACCAATTGAAGTTGGATACTAGCTTCATTGCAAATACACTAGGATTATTGAAGATCCATCTATCTAAATTCATAGACAGTAGATCGTAAATGGAAAACATGAAGTTGCATGAAGTTACCTCTACTTTCATAGAGTATCATGGAAGAAAAGTATGGAGACTTTGAAATTGTTTTTGATGCAAATAACTCTGTTGATCACCATCGCTACTTTCAACGGACAAGTAGAACTTGGGAATGTTTCATTGTAGTTTAAATCAATGCACAATGTACAATCCAACAACGGACAGGTAAATCTTGGGAATGCTTCATTGTAGTTTCATACATTCAATTCAATGCACAATTTACAATTCAACAAGAACCAATGTACAAATGTCACCTAGTTTCCCCGCTCCAAAATTCGAGGAAAAATGAGTCATTTAACCAAAGTGAAACTTTTTAAACTGAAAATTTGATTTTTTGAATGTTGTGTAATTGAAAATATGCATAAGTGAAAAATGCATTATATTAAATGCAAATGTAAATACTAAAGACTATGAGAAGGATTTGTAGCCAGGAAAATAGTATGCTAGTTTTTTTGGCAATATAAATTCTAGCAAAAATATAGCTAAAAGTTACACAAAGTAATTAAACTAATGTCCAAAAAGAAACATAAAGCATAAAGCAAAATGCCCATTATAATTGCTCAGTTGGAGGTCTACAACTTGGTTTGAATAGCCAGAGCAAAGTGCAATAGCAAATTACATTAATCCATAAGAAAATATAACATCATTGGAAGTATAAGCTTGTCTCAGCCTTTCATGCATAATATTGAAAAGATGCCATACCAATAGCACCTTGAGGAGATTATGTCATTGAGCAAATGAATTTATTGATACTATTGCTTCCTTCTGCTTGATTTAACATAAGGCACCACACTCTCCCCTTGTAAGTCTCCACCAAAACTTACTCAATAAACTATTATGACTAAATTTATACATTCATTAGCATAAACCAAATAGTCTTTAAATTATAAATGTTTTGCCAAAAACAATGTTTTTATGAATGTTTTTAAGAATTTTATATTTTAAAAATTTTATTGATGTTCTCAAATTTAAATCACTTTAATACATCCAAATATTTTAAACTTACATTTGGTCAATTACATAACATTCTTAACCTATCATTTTCTTTAAATTAGATAATTTGAATTAAAAATTGTATTTTTCTCTTTCCTTTAGAAAACATATACATCTCATTGAAATTCTTTGTCTAGGAGTTTGTCCTTCATAATACCTTTGTTTTAAAATTAGGATCAACTTTTTTTAACTCACTCTCCTTACATTAATTTGATCATTTCAAAATGAATAAAAAAAAAGTATCATTTAAATATTGAGGTATATCCATCATATTTGAAGCTTTTCTCAAACAATGCATATTCTACACCTCCGACACGGGTTAAGGTTTCATGAGGATTTGATATCCACGTTTGACAATCCGAAATAAATTGCAAAGGTTGGATTACCGTTCCACTAAACTATCGAAGCATCTCCAGTTGGGTCTTCTTGCTAGCTGATTATTGGTTCAAAAAACATCACATCTTTTAAATTCCACAACAGAGCCAGATAAAATGGCCAAAAAGCTTTCAGCAGTAAAGAGCTGCTCTGAGCCATTTAATGTTGTGGATATTATGAAGAGGATGCATGCTAACTCGACCCTCTTCTATACCCAAATAACTGATTGAGAAACAATAATATGAAGCGCAACATAATTCAAAAAACCCACCTCCTGAAAGTCATGACAAGAATGCCTGGAGTGTTCGTCTTTGGCACACTGAGTGCTACCTGCTCGATAGGAGATTCCCTTTCGAAACACTGAATTCATCTTCTGCATCGCCCATTTGAGCTATCTTATATAAACTTGTTTGTCACCTAAAACTATGCTAGCTCTTGCATGGGGTTTTGATTTCCTTTTTTCCTATTTCAGAAATTTCTCATTTCGACTCTGGGCAGCTATTTAGGATCAAAAGAACGAAAACAAAATGGATATTCCAATTAAACACAAAGAAGCAAAACAAAAATGGGTATTCACACAGAAATCAAAGCAAACATGCTGCAACCGAGAGGAGCATCTAAAACCTACTATAATTTTTTCACAAATCAAGCAGGAAAGCCCAAAAAATCACATGTCTGTATAGCGTCCAAGTAATGTAATGTATGATTGTATAATACTGTTTTGTGACCATCAATCAAATCTAAGATGAATTTCTTAAAAAACAAAGTATGCACGCGTGAGAAAACAATGACACAACAGTCCAGATCATCAAGCGCTGTAAGGGAAGTTAATATAAATATAATAGTCATACCATGGAACATTTAAATATATAAACTACATAAATTAATTAAAAAAAAATCAAGCCCCTATATCTCAGAAACCCAATCAAACAGCACTATCGCCTTCAGAAATCTCAAGCCCCAATATCTCAGAAACCTAATCAACCAGCACTATGGCCACTTCAGACCTCTCAAGCCTTGGTGAAAACACGGGCATAATGAGTGCAAAGTAAACATTTAGACGGGAAAAAGACATTAAAAAAAAGAGATAAAAACAAATGCAAAACCGTCACATCCCATAGAGCACCCATTTGTCAAATTACCGAATCTAGTTTAAACCAAAAGAAAAGAGCACTGCCCAAAAACTGAAACAATAGGCATTAGCTAAAACAACATCTAATTACAGGAATTCATAGATACCCACCTGTATTCTCTGGCAGAAGCTGTCCTGTTGATTGATTCACAAATCCAGGCTGCCACAATGTTTGGTCTCCTGCCGATGAGAATATTGGATTATCAATGGCAGACGAACGCAGAAACAAGACCTTGCAGGCTTATAGAGATTTCGAACAACGTTCAGGAGCATATATGCTGATAATAATCTTAATGTTTTGTTGTAAGCAGAGGCACGACAAAATCCTTTACGCCTTGGTGACCATGACCTGAGTCAAGTATTTGATGTGAAAGCCATTTTAGGTCAGCTTCCGTTCCCATTTCAAGAAAACCGCTTCTCCCCTTGCAACATGTGTAGAGGAGTCAATAATGACCATGCGTACATAGAGATTGTCTCTATCGTCATTAAGTCACACAACAGAGAGCCGATAGAGAGGTGACGTAGTGGTGTTTGACACAACACCTGGACAGACCCCAGTTTCAGCATTCAAGGGGGACATATGTGAAACTGATTCCCCTCACTCTAAATTTCAAAGCACAAAATTAAGATTTAAGCATTGCAAAATGTATATGTACGGATAAACTAATAGGTCCAAAATGACCATAAAATATCATCGACATAATAATTTAATCACCTTTATCAGATTAATAAGAAAATTAAAATGGTTAAAGAATGATTTTGAATCTTCATAAAATAAGATAAGTTTCTCCTTTAAATTAAAGGGATATATGCCATCAAAACTTTTTTAATGGGACTAGTTTATCATAATTAAAATCATAATTGAAAGGGAAAGAATAATAGTGCCAAAATTATTCTTGGGAGAAAGCAGGCATTGCAAAAATGGGCAGTTACTTTGAAAAACAGTTAATTAAGTCTTCACAATGTGTGCTTTAAGATGTGAACCAAATTGAATAGGAATAATTTTGAAGAAGTTCATTCAGATTCATCAAAATAACTACTAAAGTTATGAAGATCCAAACTTTGCAAGATTGTAGAGATGTCATATTCATCGATATTTTGCAAACGGAAGCACAAGTTGAATTCAAATAAGCTCAAATAAAGATGCCAAAGCATTATTGAACAACTAGCAAGCCAAATAGGTCAAACGATAGAGACAAATCAAATAACTAAATCTCGAATGGACAAAGCCACAAAATCAAAGAAAGAAGACCGTCAAATCACCTAACAAACAAAGCACGATAAAATGCTAGAAAACTAAAAGCTAAATATTTACAAAAACTTACACGGGGTCCCTTTACTTTGCAAATTCAAGTGGAAGTTGTTGGGCGTCAACATAGGGTCAGGATGTGAACTAGGAAATTGATAACACCTAAGATTTTACATGATCCAATATACATGAGGGACTCTTGAGTTTTATTTTGGTCTAGGTGTTCCACACGCCTTATCCATGATCACTATACATGAATTTGAGGTTGTACTTCAGGTAAAAATATATTCCACATTTTTTTTGTAACATTGATGATTTGAGCTACGTTTCGTAAATGCAATTTATTTTAAGATTGATGTTTTGATGTTTATCTCTTACTTTGTCTCTTTCTTGTGTGTGACAAGAAATGATGTTGGAATTTGATAAAGCTAGGAGCTATCTCTTCACATAAACAATGTCCTAGTATTAAAAGATAAAAATTAATTTGACAACACTTCCGCTAAGAAAGAATGGGGTCATTCAAGTAAATGAAACAATGTTGGTGTCTAGCTCTAACATCTTGACAATTTTTTATGGTTTGTTTATTGCATTTGTTTGAAGCATTTTGTTGATTTCTGAATTTCGAGTGTATTTTGGTTTTAAGTATTGTGTATTCCCCTGAATGCTTCTACTTCTCATTTGATGCTTGATTTAACTCTTTGTTGTAGCTTGGTTTAAGATTTGTTTCATTTGATTTCCACAGGTTCATGGTTTGAGGAAAATGTGTTTAGTTCCTTTCATTTGCATGAATTAGTTGTCTTCCCTTTTTTAAATCTATTATGTTGATTGTATATTTTCTTTGTAAATACTTATCATTATTAGTCCCTTCCCGCAAGTGCAGCAGGAACTGTAAAAATCAATTTGGTAAAATCGTATTATTAGTTTGGCACAGTTTTTTAGACATTTTAGCCTAAGTTTTTTTCTGTAATATTCATTTATGACCAATGAAATGTTTTGAAACCTTATTTGGCCTCATATAGGAGCGGAGGCAGTGCGTGGTCTGTTGCATGCTTTCGCTCTAAGACACCACAGTGCGACCACCAAGACACTTGTCACGAGCATGCACTGATCTGAGCATTTTATCTGTCTATCGTTCGTCGGCTTCTTCTTCCGTTTGTTCCTTGTCTACCCTGGTGTTCTTGGGCTTCTTCTTCCATCTGTTCTCGGGCTTCTTCTTCAGTCTGTTCCTTCAATTGAAACAGGAGGATATGCAGAGGCTACGATGTATTTCTGAGCTTGAGAAAAGGGGTTTGTGAGTCATCTGTACTATGCACTCACCAGCTGCATAGGAAAATATGTTTCCTCTTGAAGGTTATGAGGTTCGGTGCTTGAGGGCGGAGCACAGCACGAAGGCATCTCAAGGCGATTCACATCTTCTGCATAAGCAAATTGGTTTCCTTTTGAAGGTTATGAGGGTCGGTGTTGTGCTTCAACATGTAGGGTTAAGTTTTTGGATTTTTCTCTTTTTCATTGGATTTGCAGAAGCCTCGTTATCTTTATAGGGTTCGATCCATGTTCTTAATCACGAGTCACAATTTGTACATTTCTTTATATATGACGTTTAAAGATTTACATGTGAACACAATGTATAATTTCAAATTTCTAGAGTGGGTGTTTTATGACGAGTTGTATATAGGATAATTCTTCAGAAATTGATAATAGGGAAATGGTCCTAGTTAAATTTATGATTTTCGGGCATAGTTCCTAGATCGGGCCATATTTCAATTTGCTTGAACGTTTCAAGGGAGAGATCTTGTTTCAGAGCTTTTAGCTATGGCAGATATCTTACCTCTCTTTTTTTTAAAAATATTTTTATGTCCTTTTAACAGGAATCTCTAACTAGGGAAGTATGTTGCGCTTTGATAGACATTCTTAGAGTCGTGAAAAATAACTTCTGTAAAGTTTTTCAAACTTGAATTCAACTCTTCGGACTCTAGTGATAATAAATACTGCCCTAGGACTTTGAATAATCTTGCTGATTCTTCAATTTCTGGTGACAATGCTATTTTAGCTGAGTGTGGATACCTTGTGTCGGCAAATGGGGAGGAATTTCCCCCTTTACCTTCATACTCTAAGAATCCAAAGAGTGGGTCATTAGCCAAACCTGTCCACTCTTTAAATTACCAAAATGTTAGGGGAAACAAGAAAAAGACTCCAGACAAAAATGCTCAACTTTTTTCTGACTCTTATACTCCTATTTCTCAGAGATTAGATGAGGTGGATAGGTCTGTGGGGCTTAGAGCGGCGTCCCCCGCTTTCAATGTTTCTTGATGTCTATTCTTTCCTTAAATGTCCGTGGACTGGTTAAGGTGTCTAGGGTACAGGCCTTATCCATTCTTCTTAAATCTACTGTCCCTGTTGTTGTTCTTCTTCAACAGACAATGTGCGATGAAACCCTTGCAATTCAGAAACTCTGTAATCTTCTTGCAAACTGGGAGGTAGTAGCTACGAGTTCTGTAGGCTTATCTGGGGGCCTAGCTGTTGCTTGGGATCCAAACATTTTTGTTTTCAAAGCTTTTTTCACCCGCTGGGGCATATTCTTAAAAGGGGATTTCTGTGGGAACCATCAAACTATTTCCATTCTCAATTGCTATGCTCCCTATAGGGAGAGACATACTTTCTGGGCTTCTCTCCAGGGTTCTGGGCTTATGAATACTCATTATCTGATCATTGCAGGTGATCTAAACTTCACCTGTCATGCTTCCGAAGTTTGGGGTGCTTCAGCTAAATTGGATGATCTAGCATATTTTTTTCTTCAGTTTATGGAGGAATCTGATATGGTGGATATTCAGCCTCACAAATTGGTACTTACCTGGACAAATGGTAGATTTGGGAAAGATGGTGTGCATAAACGGCTGGATCGATTCCTTGTCAAATCAGCGTTATTGGGTATTTTCCAGAAACATATATCTTGGGTGTATGACTCCAAATTTTCGGACCATTGGCCCATCATACTTCAGCTAGAGGATATGAGACGCATTCCTGTGCTGCCATTCAAATTCAATTCATCCTGGCTTGACGATGAGTCTTTCTGCAATTTGGTAAGAGACTTTTGGATAAATTGCGAGGTTTATGATTCTAATCCAATACTGAACTTCTGCTTTAAATTAAAAGATCTGAAAGTGATGGCTTCTAAGTGGATTAGGAACAGAAAGAAGGCGGATAATTTGGAGCTTAAATTGTTAGAAAACAAGTTACAGATTGCTCTCTCGGCCAACGTTTATAGTTCTCTTTCCCATGATGATTTTGAAGTTATGAGACAAATTGAGAAAAAGAAAGAAGAGTTACTATTACAAGCTGAAAAAGAGTGGCGGCTTAAAAGCCATGCTATCTGGATCACTCATGGTGACAAAAATACTAAATTTTTTCATTCCTATGCTTCAGCTAGAAGGAATTCGAAATACATTTGGGAAATTGTTAATGACAGTGGCACCCTGCAATTTGGTCTTGATAATATAAAATTAGAAGCTGTCAATTATTTTGGACAAATCTACAGTGATCCTGGGGATTGTTGTTTGACAGAACAAATTAAAATAGGTAATCTTTTTCCACAATTCTATAATGATCAAGATTCTGGCCGTTTACTGGAGGAGATCTCCCTGGATGAAATTGAACAAACTCTCAAGAGTTTTGCTAAAGAGAAAAGCCCCGGACCTAATGGGTGGCCGGTGGAGCTTTATTTGCATTTCTTTGATCTGATGGGGAAAGAGCTTATGGACTTGGTGAATTTCTCCAAGAATAATGGTTATATCCCGGGAGGTTTAAATGCCACCTTTGTTACACTCATTCCCAAAAAGGATAAGCGTGGTTCTTTTGGTGAATATAGACCGATTGCTCTCTACAATTTGTTATATAAACTCATCTAAAAAATTATTGCTGATTGTCTTAAGATTGTTCTTTCCCAGCACATCTCATCAGAACAATTTGGCTTTTTATCTGGTAGACAAATACATGATGCCATTGGTATCTCTCAGGAACTTCTGCATAGCATTAAGATATATAAGAAAAAAGCTCTTTTACTTAAAATGGACTTGGAAAAAGCGTATGATAGGGTCAACTGGTCTTTTCTCAGACTAATCCTCATCAAAATCGGAGTTCCTTCGTTGATCATTAAGTGGATAATGGCCTGCATCACTTCAATGAATATATATGTTTTGATTAATGGAAGTCCATCAGATTTTTTCAACTGTTCCAGGGGAATCAGGCAAGGGTGCCCACTTTCACCTCTTCTCTTCATACTGGTCATGGATGGGTTCAGTAGACTGGTTCATCAAGTGGTTGAGAGAGGACAAATAAAAGGAATCAAGGTAGCTAAGGATTGTGTTGTCACACACATACTTTTCGCAGATGATGTATTAGTTGCAGGTGTGGACACTGTTAAGGAATGGCATAATTATAATGGTATCATTCAGTCTTTCTCCTGTGCTTCAGGTATGAAAGTAAGTACAACAAAATCTAGCTTCTATCATTTATCTACAAATGATGATCATCTTCGTGACATACTCACATTGCTGCCTTTCAAGTGTTGTGCTATGGAGCAAGGTTTTAAATATTTGGGTTTTTATCTCAAACCAAATAACTATCAAACAAAGGATTGGCATTGGCTGTTGCAAAAAATTGAATCTCGTATCACGCATTGGTCCTTCAGATTCTTATCCATGGAGGAAAGCTCATCTTATTGAAGTCCGTACTTTCCAGTATACCAGTTTACTGGTTCTCTTTGCTGGAGGTTCCATTGTCTATTATCAAGATTATCAAAAAATACTTCTACAACTTTCTTTCGTTCGGATTGGCCGTTAGTGAAAAGGTTTCAATGGTTGCTGCAGACTCTATAGCGAGACCTTACAAATTTGGGGGCTGGGGTATCAAAGATTTGGGCATTTTTAACATAGCCCTTCGTGCAGAAAGTCTATGGAGATGTCTTTTTGGATCAACTCTCTGGTCCAGACTAATTCAGTGTAAATATTTAAAAATGGATGCCATCTACTGGTTTAGAAAGCCAAAGTTGTCAAGCTGGAATTTCTCCCCTATGTGGCGGGGTTCTATGAAGATTCTACATTGGATAAAAAATGACCTCATTTGGCAGGTGGGCTCTGGTGATTTGATTCGAGTAGGGATCGATCGCATTATTGGTATGGAGGATTTTTTTACTCTTCCTTTCTCTATTACAAGTTACCTACAGATATTAGGATTATCTACATTGAACAAGATACATATTCCCAGATCTGGAGATGAGGAACATCCAAAGTGGTTGTCTGCATGCGATCTTGGTTTAATAGGTTATCTAGCTCATGTTTGGGATGCTTACACTTGGAAGCTAAATTCTGTAGGTGTCAGTTTGATTCAAGATAAAGATCAACTTGTCTGGGGCGGGAATCCTGCCTCTGGAATAGTCACTGCACAAACTGCTTACAACAAAATTATTCAAGACAGGTTTATATATCCTCAGGACTGGTGGTACAAGAGACTTTGGCATTGGGCTATTCCTATCAAATTGAAGTGTTTCACTTGGTTACTTCTGCAAGACAAATTGAAGACCTGGGATAACTTATGTAAACGGGGCTAGACTGGACCCAGTTTTTGTATACTCTGCAAAAATGATGAAGAAACAAAACAACATCTCTTTGTCAATTGTAGATTCACTATTATGGTTTGGGAAGTGATCTCTTCAAAATTGAATATCACACAGTGCTGGGATGTTGGTGAGTTTAATAAATGTCTGCTTAGCTGGTTTAGATACTGTAAGCAACATTTTTATATTGCAATATGTATCCCTTGGGCTATCTGGTATTATAGCAACAGTGCTATTTTTAGAAATGGCAATCCTGATGTTGTTCAGTGTAGTTTGACAGCATTAAACATGTTTGCAAATTGTAAGGAAGAAGATCAAAAGTTGAAGATTGACAGGGTTAGTTGTTTCAATTTCAAAGTGGATCAGCCTATCCTTTTTTTGATGGAGCTTCTCAATCTGGTCTTTGTGCTGTGAGTGGAGTCATCTACCTAAATGAGTCACATTTTTTCACTATTCGACTCAATTGTGGATCGGGAACAAACATGAAAGCCGAGTTAATGGCGTTACGGTGCATCCTTAAAGTTGCAAATTGTTTTGGTTTGGTCAATATTAAGGTCTATGGTGACTCCTGGGTCACTATAAAATGGGCTGCGGGTGAATTTAGACTCAATGTCATGCACCTAAGACATTGGGCCATTCGGACTCACCATGAAATTTCCAAACATCAAAATATCATATTTGAGCACATCTTTCGAGAACAAAATTCTCTCGCGGATAAGTTATCTAAGCAAGCACTATCTGGTTCAGAAGGACATCTGTTATTGGAGGAATGGTGCGACAATAGTTTCCTGAATAGCGGCTCCCTCTTCTTTTTTGACTGAATCTTGCTGATATTTATCTCAGTATTTTAGTTAAGTTATTGGATTCAGGCAATTGTTGTTTTTCCTTTTTGCAATATGGATATTGTTGGGATGTCATATACTTAGGTGGCTTTATTTTTGCCTCTTAGATATGTTTTTTCAGTAGTGTTTCCATTCTCATAGATGGCTGGATTACGTTGAATCAAATAGTACATTGTTTTCAAGCCAGGAAAATGAAATTTTGTTACTACAAAATAAATCTTTATCATTAGTCATTGTAGTTGGCTTGAATCTAATCTAACCTGGCATTCAAACTTCAATAAGTCATTGCGACCTAGCTTCACCTGCCAAAATATTAAGGCATTCATGCATTTTATTTTAAAGACATCTCAATTGTGCTTTGACAAGAAATTTGTTGAGATATTGTAACTTCTAAGAATATTATCCTTGTACTTTATTATTCCGGAGATGTTTCATTCCTCCGTGAAGACCTTATTGTATATCCCGAGATGTTTTATTCCTCCGTGGAGAATGTGGTAACTTGGGTTATTAGACTTCCTTAGTGGGGGTAGGCCCTGTATGTGTCATGTGGGTTAAAGGGTTATTAGACTACCCTATAGGGGTCGACCCAATCAACATTATGTATAGTGGTTAAGTTGGGGCTGAACTAGTTGTGTAAAAGACAAGTTGGAGTTGTGTATAAATAGAGGAGGTGTGTTCCTCATTTAACACACATTCACTCACTTGTGAGTGGCGCATAGGTGAGAGAAAGATCTGCTATGGAGGAGAAGGAGCTCATGTTTGGGATTACATCTTTTGTATTTGTTGTTCATCTATATTGAGGAAGCTTTGCTGGGTTTTCTACCCCATGAGGGTTTCCCAGGATAAATATGTGTCTCTTGTGTTTATGTTGTGATTATTGTTCTTTCAATGATCCTGTATATGCTATTGTTGTGAAATAGAATGTAATGCTGATATTTTTTGTCTTAGCATATTGAATTTTAACATGGGATCAGAGCTAGCCTGAAGGAAGGAAATGTATGGCACTTACGACACTTTTCTCACTTGCGACAATTTGAAGGTTAGGGTTTTATATAGAAAAACCTAGTCATCATGGAACTTTCGCTATAAATCCGTTTTGGAAAATTTTTAGGATATAAAAACTTTATAGGTCGTAGATAACATCCCTATGTACCTTGTGTCCAAAGGGCATCCTCTAATTCTTTTTACTTTGTGATTTATGCTCAGTACAACTTAGGGTTTATGCCTCTCCCAGATCTCAGTCATAAACAGGTGACCTAGGAAAAAAGGTCACAACTTGGGCTAGGAAGCTTCAAATGAAATTTCGTAAAAAGTAACAAGTAGATAACGGACTGTAGTTTCTTAGGTAAATTTTTCAGAGGCCGAAGTTGAACCAGTAACACGTGGCACACCGTACAAGTTCGCTCTCCTATTTTATCCCATAAATAGGCCACATTGCGACACTTGGCATAAATCTCTCTCATAGAATCCAATTGAGGTCAGACCTATGGGGTTGGAAAGATGATAGGTTGGGCTACCACAGGCCGAAGGTTCAGATCCTGTGGATTCGTAATTTCAGAGATTCACTAGAAACAATGAGGGATAATTTTAAAACCCCCCCAAAATTTATATGTATAAAAAATGGGCAAATCTCCTCGATATATAGGAAAACTTGAAGGCGATTTTGTCAATAATATAATATGTATATATAATTTTTTTGGCGAATCTTTCATTTCATTATATAATGTTGTAAAATCTTGGCGAATCTTTCACTAAATTATAATATATTATAAAATCTTGGCGAATATTTCACTTAATTATAAAAAATTGTAAAAACTTGGTGAATCTTTCACTAATTTATAAAATATAGTAAAAATTTGGTGAATCTTTTGCCAATAAGACTCAAGCTTTTTATTATGTATATTACTAAGGTAGTGCAACAGAAGAACACACACTAGATCTCAACTCTAGACTCTCTCAACTCCTACAA
Source organism: Larix kaempferi (assembly GCA_027924585.1). Lineage (NCBI taxonomy): Eukaryota > Viridiplantae > Streptophyta > Pinopsida > Pinales > Pinaceae > Larix > Larix kaempferi. The sequence goes on along the minus strand of BSBM01001175.1, from coordinate 1,541,407 downwards.
TCTCGAATGAACAAGTGTATGAATGAGGAGAGGATGGATTTATTTATACATTTCACAAGCAATATTTGATCACTTACAAATAGAAGGTGTCGACGAAACACGATTGCACTAACTAGATTCAGGGAAAGTAGGGACTCTACTTGTTATATCGTCCCTTAATGGTCCAATGGACATGTGGGGTCATGAAACTTGATAGGCCAACAAACTGATACAATTACATGAATATCCGAGCAGTGTGACACTTCCTTTATATATAGAGATAGTTCTTGGACCAATTCGAAGCTTCCAACCAATATTCTCACCAAAATTTGTTCTCTTTGGTGTCAAATGGTAGGAGAGTTTCATATTTGTCAGTGAATACTTAAAATGGCTCAATCCACACAAATTTTCCTCGGCAAGTGATAACTTCACCCATAACTGTTTTAAAACATCCCAACACGATAAAAGCATCCATAAATTGATAAATAACAACCCCATGCACTTCTAAATTCACCCAGTGATGAGAATAACACCCCATGCACTTCTAAATTCACCCAGTGATGAGAAAAACGCCCCAGGCACTTAATTACTTGCCCCGGGCACTTCAAAATTCTCCCAGAGATGATAAAAATTCCCTAAGCACTTCAATATTTTCCCAGGCACTTATAAATTCTCCCAAGGATGATAAAAACTCCCCATGCACTTCAATATTTTCCCCAAGAACTTTAAAAGTCCCTCAAGGCACTTCAATACTTACCCCATGCACTTCAAAATTGACCCAATGATGATAGAAACACACCATGCACTTCAACACTTGCCTCAGCCACTTCAAAAGTCTTCCAACAATGAAAAAAACACCCAGACACTTCAATATTTTCCCCAGGCACTTCAAAATTCTCCCATCAATGATAAAAACACCCCCATCCACTTCCACTTCCATGATTTCCCAGGCACTTTATTACTTGCCCCAGACACTTTAAAATTCATCCAATGATGATAAAGATGCCCTATGCACTTCAATAGTTTCCCTAGGCAAGGTAGAAAAACACCCAACAATGATATAATCACCCAGGCAATCACAAAATTCCCTCAATCCACACAAATTTTCCCTAACAAATGATAAATTTGCCCATCATTGTTTTAAAACGTCCCAACACTATAAAAGCATTCATACTTTGATCAATAACAACCCCAAGCACTTCTAAATTCACCCGATGATGAGAAAAATTGCCCATGCACTTCTAAATTCACCCAGTGACCGAGAAAAATGCCCCGGGAACTTCAATACTTGTCCTAGGCATGTCAAATTTTTTTGAAAGATGATAAAATTGCCCTAAGAACTTCAAGATTTTCCCAGGCACTTCTAAATTCTCCCAAGGATGATAAAAAGTCCCCATGCACTTCAATATTTTCCCAAAGCACTTCAAAATTCCCCCGAGTCACTTCAATACTTGCCACGTGCACTTCCAAGTTAACCCAATGATGATAGAAATGCCCCATGCACTTCAATACTTGCCTCGACCACTTCAAAATTCTCCCAACGATGATAAAAATGCCTAGACACTTCAATATTTTCCCCAGGCATTTCTAATTCTCACAGCGAAGATAAAAACGCCCCCATCCACTTCTAAATTCACCCAGTGATGAGAAAAATGCACCATGCACTTTTAAATCCACCCGGTGATGAGAAAAACGCCCCATGCACCTCTAAATCCACCTAGTGATGAGAAAAACACCCCATGCACTTTTAAATCCACGTACTGATGAGAAAGACACCCCATACACTTCTAAATTCACTCAGTGAGGAGAAAAACGCATGGAGAGTTTTTCTCATCACACTTCAGTAGTTTCCCATGGGGTGTTTTTCTCCTCAATACTTGCCCTGGGCACTTGCACTTCAAAATTGTCCCAGAGAAGATAAAAATTCCCTAAGCACTTCAGTATTTTTCATGGCACTTCAAACTTCTCCCAAGGATGATAAAAAATCCACATGCACTTCAATATTTTCCCCAAGCACTTCAAAATCCCCCCAAGGCACTTCAATACTTTCCCTATGCACTTCTAAATTCACCTAGTGATTAGAAAAACGCCCCATGCACTTCAATACTTTCCTCGGACACTTCGAAATTCTCCCAACGATGATAAAAACACCCATACACTTCAATATTTTCCCGAGGCACTTCTAAATTCTCACGGTGAAGATAAAAACATCCCCATCCACTTCCATGTTTTCTGAAGCACTTCATTACTTTCCCTAGACACTTCAAAATTCATCCAATGATGATAAAGATGCCCTAGGCACTTCAAAACTTGCCCTAGGCAAGGGAGAAAAACACCCGACAATGATATAATCACCCAAGCAATCACAAAAATGCCTCGATCCACACAAATTTACCTTGGCAAGTGATCAATTCTCCCATCACTATTTGAAAATGTCCCAACACTATAAAAACATCCATACATTGATAAAGAACAACCGCCAACACTTCTAAATTCACATAGTGATAAGAAAAACGTCCCATGCACTTCTAAATTCACCAAGTGACGAGAAAAACACCCCCTGCACTTCAATACTTGCCCCGGGCACTTTGAAATTGTCTGAAAGATGATAAAAATGCCCTAAGCACTTCAATATTTTCCCAGGCACTTCAAAATTCTCCCAAGGATGATAAAAACTCCCCATGCACTTCAATATTTTCCCCAAGCATTTCAAAATCCCCCCAAGGCACTTCAATACTTGCCCCATGCACTTCTAAATTCACCCAATGATGAGAAAAATGCCCTGCACACTTCAATACTTTCCTCGTCCACTTCAAAATTCTCCCAACGATGATAAAAACACCCATACACTTCAATATTTTCCCCAAGCACTTGAAAATTCTCGCAGCGAAGATAAAAACGCCCCCATCCACTTCCATGTTTTCCCAGGAACTTCATTACTTGCCCTAGACACTTCATTATGTTCTGAAAGGATATAAAGACAACATTAACACAGTGACCCACACTTCCAAGCATTAACAAAATTTAATATATATTTGCAAACACAATGACCCAAACTTCCAAGCATTAACAACACTTATTTATATACTTGCAAATATTTCAAATAAACTTATATTTACACCACTACAACTTAAAGGAATATTTTCAATGTTTATGAAGCCTTCCTTTCATAATGGGATTCTTAACCATGTTAGATATTCTAAACATAACAACTCAATCAATCTCATTCATATAGGTTTGGATCCATGACCCCCTCCTTAACCAAATCTCTAGGTTTGAAACCAAACATCAAAATATGATAGTGATTAGCAGAATATACCTGTCTAAGTTTCCCCATAAGCTCCTATGACTTAGGCAGGTTGTTAACATCAGAACCTAAGTCCAACATAATCTCTTCTACCTCATATCCTGCAATTTGGGTATCAAGTCTAAACTTTTGTCTTGCCCTCAGTCTCTTCTTCTTCCCTGCCCAATAGGCATATCTTTCTGACAAGGGGCATTAATAACAATTGTGTCTTCCTCCCATTACTGCAATGCTTAAAGCCTAAAGGTAGTGCAAAACCTCCTTCTCAAATGGTCATTGTCTAATACCTTAAGGTTCTAATTAAATCATGAGTCAATTCCATTGAACCTTCCTCTGCATCAACAGGTTCCGCCCTGTGGCTTCTAACTTCCATCGTTTGTCTTATAACTGTTATATGAGCTCCAGTAGTGGTGTAAGAGTGTTGGTTGCATCACGTATAATCTCCAAGGTCTCCCAATAGTATTCTTTTTGCTTAACTGCATTAAATCCTGGGGCAACAGATGCCACTTTTTGAATCTTGTAGTGATTCTCACCTTCTGCATGAACCCTGAAGTAGACTACAACACTACCTCTGGTCACTACATTGATCCTTCGTCCAGAACTTCTTCCAACCAACTTAGGTTCAGAACTCACCAAGTTTTCAGTTCTCTGACTTGCCTTGGCTTCCTATCTCTATCAGATTGGGTCAATCCATGGTGGCATTCCCTATAGTTTGTAGTGTCCACATCTCATCCTTCTCGGGAAGGGACAATCGCTAGAAATATATCCTTCTTTGTCACAATTATAGCATTGAGTTGGACATGGATTGCTGCCACTTCTGTCTCTGTAACCAACCACCTGGCAGGGACCTCCTCCAACATTTCTACTACTATTTTCTTCAACTTGAAAAAGTATTTTCGAATATTTTTGAATCTCTCTGCAGTTCTCAGTATTATGGGCATTGAACCTATTGAGGTTACAAAACAAAGTCCTAACAAGTAGTCACACTCAGACTCAGAAAACAACTAAAATACTACTCAGACTTTGAGGAGTGGTGTTGTAGTCCATGAAGCTGGTCGAACAACTTAGGTTCTCTATGTTTTCTTTTGCAGCAACCATCTTCCCTTGTCTTGCTACATTCGGTAGCTATAGTTTACTTCTAAGTTTGAGGAGAGCTGAGCATCTAAAAGAAATGTAAAAGCTAAAAATATGAAACTTTAATAAAATGAGATGTCAACTGAAACTAATATCCTCTATAGTACAAACAATGAATTGAAAATAGAGTAGAGAAAAATAAGACAAGAAACATGCTAACCTATATAGTAGCAAGGTTTGAAATGCTCCTTAGACAGCATGCTTCCCTGTAGGTGTTGAGATTCAAGTGAACACTGTATTGACATTATTATCTCTTGATTGCAGGGATTTGCATACCTGCCAGCTGGAATTCGCCTTTCAAGCATGGGGCGACATGTTGCTTATGAGAGAACAATGGCATGAAGTATAGTAGATGACAACGAAATCATCACATACGTTACTTTTATGTTCATTAATTGGTCATTTTGATTCAAGAACTGTTACAGGCCTTTTTCAGTAGTGGCTACTCCATAAAATATTGCTAGAATGTTAATACTTTTTGCATGAGTAGCTTGGTTTCTGTCATAAAAAACCATCATAAAGGTGGTACTTGAAATACTTTTAAAACCGAAAATATTATATTGGACAAACTCTATAACTAAAAAGGTAGTTGTATGAGGCGATTCCTAATGCTTTAACATGTGTTTTGTGCTGCTCTTTCTATTTTTTATGTATGTTTGGAGTCAACAATTTCTTTGTTTTGTAATTCGAGGAACCAATTTAGAATTTTAGATTGTCATTGCTATCGTGGTAAATGAGAGAAATAGTGCACCACATAAATTACTTGACACATTACCCAAATAGAGAGTGACAAAATCCATCATGGGAATCTACCGTATTTCAATTTTGTGAAAAAAAAATGCGATTGGTCACATTCAAAAACACCAAGTTTGTACAAAAACAAATAAATCACAAACCTTTTTATCACCCAACTAAACCTGGGGGAAGATCTGTATCATGTGGCTAGAGTCTTCTAACCCAATTCATCTTCATGTGGGGTTAACTTACCTTTATTCAGTATATGCCCAACCATTAATATACAGTGATCTATACCATCTATGGATGGAAACTAGCAAAGGTGTTAGAAATCAATGTTTCCACAGTTTCAAGCCCTTTTGTACAATATGTTCCAAATGTTGTTTAAGATCCTGTGTTATTGATTCATCAACATATCTTCTTATGTGTCACTGTTCTATAAGAGGCTTGAATTTTTTGAGTCTACGCAGAGTCCAGATTATACAATGCAGTATCCGTTCTGCAGCATTATATATGGTGTAATTTCTGCAACATAATTGAATATGCTATCCTCAATCTGGACTGTGGCCCTTTTACATGATTTTTTCTTTCTTCCAATTTAACACCGCCATCAATGCAACAAACCTCATGTCCTCTCTCACTTAGATAGTATTCTAGCAAGTCCAGAACTTTAGTCCAGCAAGCCCAGGAATGCCTTGCATTGTTGGAGCACAAGATGTCATATTGGATTCTTAACCTTCCAAATCCAATTGGATTTCTATTTCGCTACCTCACCCACTTCCAATCTCCAATATTATCTCCTATTCTTTCACAACAAATTGAGTTTGTGTGGCTAAAATATTCTTATTGAATTTCAATCGCCAATGTTCCCAAATTGTTGCAGAATGACAAAAATGCCTGTAAAGTGTGTCCAGCCTTATGACAAAATTTCAACACAAAATCTATCAGTCAATTGTAAGATATTGAATATCGCGGTGGAAGCATCTAGATAAAAATATCTATTGGTGTGTTCTTCTCATCATCATTATCATCAATAATATAACGCACACAATTTACTTCAAAAGACTGAATCTATAATATGTAATTGTTGTCATCACATGCCTGACATTATTTTATTTATAGGTGTAACTATTATGTCTGAGCAATATTATCAAACATTAACTAATATGCTGCAATTCAACAAAATCCAGTAATGTTAAGTTTAACCACCTAAGTACATTTATTTTTGTTCACCAAATCTGTTTTCAGGTTGAAGAAGATAGTTAACTCAGTGAATAGGAAAACTTGTAATAAATGAGAAGACAGTTAACTTCATCTTCCTTGCATATATTATCTTAAATTTATATTCTCAAAAGACACAAAACAATAACTATCAATTCAGTCAAGTTTAATGGAGATTAATCCAACTCCTTGAAGCCACCGGGGATATACCAATCCTTAGAAACAACCCGCATAATACAAATCACTTCCAACTACATGAGTCATAGATAGACCAGTGCCTTAGTAACAAAATATCTTAAGGATATTCAAACAAAAATTAGGCCAATAAATACTATAATATAAAGAGAGTTATAATCTAATTATAGAAGTGCTGAGATCTGAAATAATTATGCTACATCAGAAGTATAAATCAGCACAAAGATATTACTCTCTAGATGAAGAGAAAATGTACCTTTAACCGTTCAAGAGTGAGATATAATTGCACAAATCAAGAGTGAATGATATACAATAGTTATATCTTGATTCGATGCTGTAAAATGGACTAGCTTGCTGCTGTCCAACAATTCCAGAATCTGATATATGTTAAAAAATGCAGAAAATGCAGATTTTGGGTGAAGAAAAGCACAACAAGAGTGCCTAAAATCACTTAGAATGATGAACCTTGGCTACTTTAGCTTGGGAGATAAATAAATTATGCAAGAACATCCCAAAAATGATTAAATGCAAGTACAAATGAATAATAACTATGAAATTATCCCAAACTTGCAAAAATAGATGGTGAATCCTCCTAGGGTTTCACCAAAAAATATCCAAAATCAAATATAACAGAAATGAACTGCTTTGGAGATGAATTTTACCATTAAAATGTCACATGCTGCAATTTATGAATGTGACATGCTGCAATTTAATAATGTACATGCTGCAATTTATAAATTTCTTAACGACGGGAATCATGAATCTTCTCCTTAGCAGTTTAAAAGGGCATTGGAAACTCTTCGATCATTGTTGCTCACCTGCCATGTTGTCCTCAACTTCAACATTAATGGAGATAAGAAATCTCATTTACAACTTTAATTCCCTACATATTTTTGATAATTTGAATAGCTGAGCTCATGAAATCATACTTTGATTGCTACTTTGTACATAGACTACATCATTTTAGAATTATGTGACATGTCTTATAGACTGGTACTTTGGCTTCTAGTAATCAAAGTGATATTACATGTTTTCGATATGCCCAGATTGGATTGAGGATAATTTGAACAAACAGTGCTGGCCCTTTTTTAAACATATAAGACCTAAACTCATTTGAAGGGCAAGAGGACTTCCAATTTTCTAAGAATGAACTTTGGTGAATATAAAACTGTTTTTTCTTACCAAAATAAAACATCACCTAGAATAATGTACATGCTGCAATTTATGAATTTCTTAATGATGGGAATCATGAATCTTCTCCTTAGCAGTTTAAAAGGGCATTGGAAAAATGAACTATATAGTAATAGTTGGTTGGGATATTTGTGTCACGAGTTAGAAAGTAGTTTCTATCACCTACCAAGACAAGATGGAAGAATGGTATAGGAGTCCATGGTTGAGGAGGGTGACAGGAAAAGAACACAATGAAGGTTGCAAAGGCCATACCGTCATATAGCCAAATGGATCTAGGACAAAGGCAAAGAACACAATGAAGGTTGCAAAGGTAATATAGTCAAATTCATAGGACAACATATGGAGAATCAACACAACACAGATCCCTATGTAGAATGGCATTTATCAGATAAATGAGATGAAGCTAATTGATGTTAATAGATTTTACATACAAATGGAGAAACAAGTCACAAAAAAACAGATCATGGACACAATAAGATATGAGAAAGGAATTAAATTTGATTTAAATCATATGGTATGTAAATTTTGTGGTGTTGACACATGCAAGAAACCTAAGTTGCAGGAAACCCCTGTCCCCAGAAATTTGGCACTGGAAAATGCTCAGAAATGCTTGGAGGTGTTTCCAAGTTGCTACCTGGTCATTTGCTAATTTAGAAAAGCTTCCAGGTTGTTTCTTGACTTTTATGGTCTTATAGGGAGAATTTATGCCCCCCTAATTCCTTCTACCAAACTGCTCCTGCAACTTAAAAGAAAAAATACATTGTGATAAAAATAAAGAATAATAAGAAGAAGGAGGACAGGTAGACCCTACAAGTTCAGTATCCATCGTTTTCAACATTTTTCCTTCATTTCTAAGCATACTAAAATGAATAGGCCCATCATAGCTATCACCATCCACTGCATGTAAAGGCATGTTGCATATTTTGGAATCATTTTTTTTATGATCACATTAAGTAGCAGAACACATTCAAAAAATAGAGAAATGTAGTGTTGTGGAGCAAATTGATGCCCTGGACAAGAGGAGACTATTATGTTACTGAGAAACAATCCCATGATGTCAAAGTTGCCAGGTGGGTAGTAGAAAGAAAGGGGTCACCAAAGAAAAAGCATAGCTGGGTGTGGAGAAGACACTCTTAGAGCAAGTGGAAACACTAAAGGCCATACCCACAAATTGCCTCAAGTTTTAAAGAACCGTAAACATTTGTAGAAAAGAAATTTTAACTGTCAACACAATTGATGGTGAAAAATGCAAGCACAAAGAGACCAACAGTGCTGGAAATCTCTTTTCCATGACAATGAACAGTATTACAAATGTAAGACTTGGTACCCGTTCAATCCCCACTACCCAACAAATGATACCAATTTCCCAAACTGTGAATAAACCATTTAAAATGGAAGCAAACATGGAAATCATGCCATTTAACAGGGACCTCGATACCAACTTGGGCAAGTTGGCTCAGAAAATGACACCTACTTCAAGACACAATGTTATACCAATGTATAAAGGGTCATGTTTTCTAATCTCAAACCGGTATGGTTCCAAACTGTTGTGATCAAATAGCTTTAAGAAATGACAGAGTTGTAAATTTTACCCTATGGGAGATCAGAGGAATATGAAGATAAGGTGGTACTTCCTAAAGTAGAAAACCAGATAACAAGTGACATAATATATTGGTCACTTTTAAAAGTACATCATTAAGTTAAAAATTTATAAAAATGAAGAGAAAGTAATACTTAGGTACATATGAACTGTTAGCACTGGCCAAGTCTCAGGTATAACAATCATAAACCCCACGATAGCCTAGATTGCATCTGGGAACAAGTTTAACTAATGGATTCTTCTTGTGCACTAAGATAACTCAGTGAGAGCTAAAGTTACCAAGTCTCAATTCCTAATCAGACTTCCTTTGGCTAAAACCTTGCTCTTCTAGGTTGATTACATACTAGGTGACAATCCAAGAGCCACAAGCTACATGGTGGGATATGGGACAAACTATCTGCGTCAGGTCCATCACAGAGCTACCTCCATTGTATCATACAAAGAGAATTCATCATTTATCAGTTGCAGAGAAGGATATTATACATGGTTCAGTTGCTAACAAAGTGACCCCAATGTTTTAGTTGGTGCTCTTGTTGGATTACCTGACCAAAATGATAACTTTGTTGACAGAAGAGACAACTATCAATAGATTGAACTGAAAAATGCCTTTGTGCCACCCTCAAAACAATGCCTAAAGTGAAAAGTGTTCTTCCCATTGATTGTGTCAATATTTTGCCTTGTATTACTCCAAAAATACATGTCTCTTTTAGATGTTGCAGGTTGAGTAGGTTGCTTCATTCCTATAGCTTCCATTGAGATAGATTTACGCTAATATCACCCCATATGTTGAACTTAGGACTGCTGCCAAAGAGACTCATTGCAAGACCAATGATAAGGAGATATGGTTGCTGTCAAATCTGAGCATAGTACACAGAATATTTCTGGAATTTATCCTTTGGATAAGGACTCTTCAAATTGTGGATCTAATCATCTAACTTTGCTCCAAATCATCACTTATATTCTTTACTGTACCATTGATTTAAACACACTGAGGATTTGATTGTCTCCTTGACCGATCTATGATACCTATGATACAAGATTCCAAGATGGTACTTGGAATGGATTCATTATTTGGATGTTGGGGATTTATTATCTTAAGGTATATCAGCAGTAAATGAATCCAAATTATGGTGATTTTGTGCAAGAGGGTGCCTTGAAAAAATGTAAGTAGATAAGATAAGGTAAGATAATTTTATTAATGTCCAACAAATGACCACAAAAGTAGGTCAATGGGACTTTTAGGTACAAGGATGTCAATACAAAATGGGATTACTATGCAGAGGTTTTAAACTGATGATGGAACTTACAGTTCACTGCAGAAGTAGAGGCGATGCCTGGAACAAAATATATTTAACTAAACATTGACTTCAGTCCTATTTTATACTCATGCAAATAGGAGGCCAACAACAATCACATAGGTTGAGGATGCATGCATCACTTGGTTTTTATATTGAGTTATTATTCATGCAAAGAGGCAGAGCTAAAGTAAAGTGAAGTTACTTTCTGCTTATGAACAACAATCAATTAGTTGCATGCATAATTAAACGGTACTCTCTATTTTTAAACATGCAGGGAGCATCTAGTAAAGGAACCAATTATTACCATTACATGCTTCAATCTGTTGTACAAATCAACATTCCAAACAGGTTATATTTGGCATTTAACAAGAAGTAAGCCGAAACTTTTGTCCCTAAATCCATGACCCCTATTAAATTTTGTCCCTAAATCAAGTTCTTGTATAGGACCTTCCCTACTATTTATGCCACACTAGCTCTATTTTTCACCTCTTCCCTCACATCATCTAGGTATTTCCTTACCTACTTTTCAAAGACATTTAACTTCAAAAAATATTGCATGTGGCCTCTTAGATTGGGGATGTCATCAAACTCATATCCCCAAACTTTGCTCTTAATGGTCTTCAATGTTCATTGTGGCTAGCAATTTGGCATCTATCAAGGTTTCTTAGTACCTATTTCTCTAAAAATCTCTTTATTCAACTAGTGTTGTTGTTTGCTTATTTTCCTCATGCCATTCTTTTGGACTTCATC
>BSBM01001175.1:910000-917500 GCA_027924585.1 Larix kaempferi | reverse complement strand
CAAACTTTGATGGGACTACTACTTTAGTGACTGTAGAATGGATTGATGGTGGCACCATCGAACGACTAGGGTTTGAGTTTCATGTATCCAACCTGTATTCGGCTTTTTTATTGATACTCTTCCATGTTAAACCTTTTTTTTTAACACATAATAAAATGTATTCTTGCAGACTTCGTCCATTCCAAAGAGATCATAATACTGTCTAACAATTCTTCATATATAAGTTGCTAGATCAAACAATGATTTCATGGACAACAATTCCTATAATGTTCCTCGGAAACTTTCAATAAATCCATGAAAATTTTATAGCAAATATTTTAAATGCAATGACAACATAACGGCGTCATTGAATTCTGGCAGTATGGTAGTGGCATTATACAAGTAATGGAAGCTTCTTAACAACAATGATTCTCTTTTATAGCTATTCTTTTTAAAAAGGTGACTCCTTTTGACTGCAATTAATACGATTGTAAACACAATTAATTGAAAAGGCATGAGAGGGGAGAAGTCACACAAATTGTTTAAGCAAAGGCGATCATGGAAAACGGGTGCAGAAACCCCAGAGTTCTGATTCGTTGGAAATGACCCACGCTCTTCGTTGAATGTTAGAGAAAAGGTGGAAACGTCACCTTGATCATGCCCATAGACTAAATGACTGTCTCTACCATGCAATCTTGATGATTGTGATGATATTAATCTCCAGTGAGCAGGTTCGATCCATGTAGATTTATTTTCATGTACACCATTCTACACTGACTGTTATTTTTATACAGAAACATAACACATCTCCAAATCAACATCACTTCAACGCTTCCCTCATCAACATCAACATGCCTACATCATATATTGTTCTTTGCGGTAGCCTTACGTTCTTTGGGGAAATCTGGGCATGTCCTTCACAGCTTCACGGATCCAACCTGATTAGGGGCTTGATATTTTCTCAATCAAGCAACGGATTTCCTCTGCAGTTATACCTTCTCTGGCAGCGGTTGTGGAAGAATTTCCCTCTCAACTTCGCGGCTCTTCTTCTCAACGGGTGGGCATGATTCTTGGAAACTTTGTTGACAAATTGCAGAAAAAATGGTGTATCCCAATTACAAGAATTGAACACAAAACTTCAATTCTTAAAGATTTCAATTGGTCTACTCACCCTTCCAGGACTCGATTTGCATTTCTTTCATTCATCCATTGACAGAAACGTGTTCATCACACAAAGCTACGATAATCCAGATTCAAAAATAATCTACCTTCTCTTTTATCGTTATTTCGTTTTACCGTTATTTTGTTGTTGTGCTTCTTTTCCAGCCAGAGTTGTCTTTCTAATTTCAATCTTAATTGCAGCAGAGTTTCATTACTCACACACAAGTTAAAGTCCGTGCATCACATTAATTATAATTCTAATTTTGAAAAATGGGTGCACATAGATCATCATATACCAAAAAACTTGCACATACCTTAGTTCTGTCTCAAGCGTCTCAAATTCCTGCTGGTTTCCTCGTCACGTGGAATGTTTGATGAGCAGGATCTTCCTTATCTATGCATGGGCTCTCTCACCAAGGCTCCAAGGCTATGATATTTCTACTCTCCTGGCCTCATGTATCTTCATGCACTCTGAATACTATTAGAAAACACATCATGAAAATATATGAAGAAGATAAAAGTACATAGAGGCACATATATATTAAAAAAGACTATAACGGTTATGTAACCATATAACACTTAGGTAAACTAACAAATTATGATTCCTCTTTAACAAATTAAAAGTCAAATAAGTGTTAATCTTCAAAAGTTAAACAACCACTGCCATTTGAACAATGTTTAAAAGCATACATGTCTGAATCGATTGAATGTTTGATTATATATTTATCTTATATTATAGGTTTGTGATTCATGTATAATGATTTTTTAATAGTATGTTTGATTATATATTTATCCTAGTTACAATAATAGGTGTTTATATCCTCATTCCATTTAACTAAAGAAGGTAATAGTAAAGGTAACGTGTAGCTTAGGCATATGTAAGAGGTGATTGGATCTAAACATGAAGAACAAATAAAATATAACTTGTTCATGGATCATTTATAGGTGTTTTGATCTCCTAACCCACACCCATCCTTGCCATAAGACATTTTAATTCCATTCTTAACATTCCAAAAACTATGACCCCATTCTCATAAGAGGATTTATAAATAAATTTAATATTGGTAGAAAAATAATTGATTAATATAATTAAAATAAATTAATTAGATAAATGATATCGAAATTATTTAGATTTGAGAGCACGTTTAAATTAATTCTCTATAAATATATAATATTTTTATTTAATGTTTGGTGGATTGTTTAATGTGTGTGAGTTTTCCATATGGGTGAAAAAATGTAAGTTTTATATTTTTATATTTTTCTCATTTATAAATTGTGTTTTAATTAAGATCAATTTAACAAAATAATAATTTTTATTGAGATTCATTATTTATAATTACACTAGTTATACATTTTAATTTTATATATTATTTTTTTTTTATAAAATGTTTTTTAAATAAAATCAATTTAATAAAATAATATTAATTATTAATTTTTTATTGAGATCTTTTTATTTATAATTATAAAAACTAAACTAAACTATTTTGTATTTGGATGGTTGAAACCAAGAAACTTTTTGTTGAGACCAAAAAAATTGTAAAAATACTAATGTATAAAGTAGAAAAAATAAAATGAATGTACTCGATTTAAAGATAATTTTAAGAACTCTCAAATTTATATGTATAATATATGGACTAATCTCCTTGATATATCAAGAATGGAGACATAAGATACATATAAGTTTAATGTGGTAAAACCCCAATTTGGGGAAACATCCACCAAGAAAAGTATTGAATTCTTATTCCCTTACAACAATGGCTCTCAATATTCATAGAAATACATTTGATCAAGATGTTACAAGTTAGGAGAACTTCCCACCGGTTAGAATGAATTTCAACCAACCAACGGTTAGAAAAACTACCCACTTTTAGTTAATTAGTTGTCACAATTTTAACAATCTCCACCTTGAGAAGAATTTATCTAATACTTTGCCCAAGACTATTCATCACCTCCTTTTCAAACCAAGAGAAGCCACACACCACCATAGCTTCTCTAATAATACTGGTTTTGTAAACATATCTACACAATTTTATTGAGTATGAAACTTTTTCAGCTACTCCACCTTCATAAATGACTTTTCTTACAAAATGATCTTTACATCAATATGTTTAGTATTTCTATGGTAAGCAGGATTTGTAGCCAAATGTATAGTACTTTGGCTATCACAGAAAACAGGCACATTATTCTCCAACCTTCCAATTTCTCCAAGTAGACCTTTCATACAAATTGCCTCTTTGCAAGCATGTGAGGCAACAATGTATTCAACCTCTATAGTGGATAAAGCGATTGTTTCCTAAAGCTTTGACATCCAACTTATAGCTCCACATGAAAGAGTAAAGAGATAACCTAAAGTAGACCTTCTCTTGTCGAAATCACCTACAAAATATGAATTAACACAACCGCATACATAATCATTGTTATTATTAAAGGTGATACAATAGTCACTTCTACCTCTTAGATGTTGAAGCACCCATTTCACTGCACTCCAATGTTCTTTTCCTGGATTTCCCATGTATTTACTGACAACACCTATTGCATGTGAAATATCAGGTCATAAGACATATGGAACACAAGACATATAATCCTTTTATTCATAACTACTAGGACATAAACTTGAAGAAATCTTAAAATGGGAAGCTAAAGGAACATTCATAGGTTTTACCTTATTCATTCTAAATCTTACAAGTATTTTCTCAACATACTTCTCATGTGAAAAACTAAGCTTACCATTTCTTTTGTCTCTGTGTATTTCAATACCCAAAATTTGTTTTGCAGATCCAAGACCTTCATATCAAATGTCCTAGCCATCTGAGCCTTCAACCTATCAATCTCGTCCGTGCTTTTACTCACAATAAGCATATCATCAACATGCAATACTAAGATAATGAATATGCCATTCAACCTTTTGAAGTACAAACAATGATCATACTCACTTCTAGTATAACCTTGGCTCACCATGAAAGAATCAAACTTCTTGTACCATTGCCTCGGTGACTATTTCAGGCCATACAATGATTTCTTGAGCTTGCAAACTAATCTTTCTTTACGATGTTGCACAAAACCCTCTAGTTGTTCCATAAAAATATCCTCATCTAAATCTCCATGTAAAAATGGTGTTTTAACATCTAGTTTCTCTATCTCCAAATCAAGCACTGCAACTAGTGCTAACACAATACAAATTGATACAAACTTGACAACTAGTGAAAATATCTCATGATAATACCTTCCATCGGAGAGTACCCTTTCACAACCAATCTGGCTTTGTATCTTTCAATCTTAGCATCAACACTTTTCTTCAACTTGAAGACCCACTTACATTCAACAACTTTTCTATCTTTGGGAATTTCAACCAATTTCCATGTCTTGTTTTTATCCAAAGAATCCATTTCTTCTTTCATTTCCAACTTCCACTTGGAATTTTCAACACAATCAATGGCTTCCTTAAAAAAAGAAGGTTCTCGATCATCAATAAACAAACCAACAGATGAAACAAAATCAGTATACCTCTTAGATTGATTTATCTCTCGTGTAGATATTCTTGGTGTAGGTTGTGGAGTTTCCACATTTTCTTGAATCTCTTCATCTTCTATGACTTCTTTATCATCAAAAACTCCTTTTTGCTTCCTTGACTCATGAGAAGATTGAGTCTCCAACTAAACTAGTTGTTTTGACGATACTTATTCCTGTTCCACATTAACTTTTACATTTTCTTATTTAATAAGAGAAGACTCATAAAACATTACATCTCTGCTAATGATGATTTTTGCAAGCAATAGGATCCCACAACCTATATCATTTTGTTACATCATCATAACCAACAAAGATGCATTTCTTTGGTCTGGGGTCTAACATAGAACGTTGTTTTTTAGGAGTAAGTGCATAAGCTTCACAACCAAAAATTTTCAAATTTGAATAACTACAAGGCTGACCAGTCCATACCTCTTCCATAACTTTACTATTTATTGAAATTGACGGTGACCCGATTTATTAAATAACAAGCAATTGAAACTGCTTCTGCCCACAACTCTTGACCCAAATTAGCATCATTGAGCATGCTCATTGCTCTCTCTAGAAGAGTCCTATTCATGCATTATGCAACACCATTTTGTTGATGAGTGTATACATTTGGTTTATGTCTTACGATCCCTTCTTCTTTGCAATACTTTTCAAACTCTAAAGAAGTAAACTCACCTCTGTTATCCATTCTTAAGCATTTTATTGTCCTGTCAGTTCTTTTTTCCACCATAATCTTAAAGCATTTGAAAGTATCAAACACATCATCTTTTCTTTTTAAAACATAGACCCAAAATTTCCTTGAAAAATCATCCACAAACAACACAAAATATGTTGGTTATCCATGGGAAACAGTAGGATATGGATCCCATACATCAGAATGAATGTAGTCAACACCTTAGTAACATGAATACCTACTTTGAATTTTTGTCTACACTGTTTCCCAAATATACAATGTCTACAAAACATCAAATCCAAAGACTTCATATTTGAAAGTAATTTACGATTCATTAATACTTGTAGTCGTCTCTCACTCATGTGACAAATACGTTGATGCCATAATTGAGTGGATTCTGATGCATCATCAGATACCAATGTTGTTTCACTAACTTGAGTTCTTCCAACCAGTTTGTAAAGGTTTCCCATTTTCAATGCCTTCATGATCACTAAAGAACCCTTGGATACTTTTAGTACCCCACTTAAACCTATAAACGTATGACCACAAGAATCCAGTGCTCCCCAAACAAATTAAGTTTTTCTTTAACTCAGACACATGTCTAACATTTGTTAGTGTTCTTATAACTCCATCAAACATTTTAATTTTAATACTTCCAACCCCTAGAGTTTTACATGAATAATTGTTTCCCAAAAGAACTATACCATCATTAACTATTTGATAAGAAGTAAACCAATCTTTATGAGGAAAAAAATGGTGTGAAGCACCAGAATCTAACAGTCCTTCTTCATTGAATTCAGAAACCCTGCAAATGGATAAAACCCCGTCAATCATACCTGAATAATTTTCAACTGAATTTTCCACAGATTTGGAGTCTTCTTTCTTGAATTCTTGTCTTTTCCAATAGTCCATCTTGAGATGACCATTCTTATTATAGTACCAAAACTTAAGTTTTCTCTTTTTTCCCTTTGATTTAGACCTGGAAACACCTCTTGATTTTTCTCCTCTTTCTTTGGATCAATCTCTAACATACAAAGCTTCTGGTGTAGAGGACTCAATACTAGCGTTATTTCTTAACTCCTTAAACAACAAAGCTCCAACCAAATTGTCAAATTCCAAAGAATCAGTTGTACTAAGACTAATGGAAGATACTACTTGACCCCAAGATTCAAGTAAAGTACATAAAAGATTGAATCCCTTATCCTCATCATCAATCTTAACATCCATACTAGTCAATTGGAAAATAAGAGTATTAAAGACATTTAAATGATCTACAGTCTTCGTATCTTCTTTCATTTTCATACCATGTCGCTTCCTCTTCAAGTAGATTATGTTTGTTAAAGAATTCGTCATATACAGGATTTCCAACTTGCTCCATAAAATTGTTGCTAAATTTTTTGCAATGGTATTAAACAAGACATCGTTCGCAAGACATAACCGAACCTTGATAATTGCTATGGCATCTAGATCCTCCCATTCATCATCTGTCATAGTTACACATTTCTTTCTCTTTCCATCTAATGCCTTCTACAACCCTTGTTGAACTAACAGATCTCACATCTTAAGTTTCCACAATTCAAAATTATTTTTCCATTAAAATTCTCAATTTTATTTAGAATTAGACATCTTCGCCATTAATTTTTAACACATACTTCCAAAAAAAAATACTCCAGAATCTTTTAACAAGAAAATTAGGGCTGGTGCAAGGTAATGATACCCAATTATGACACGTTAGTTGCAATGACATTCTGGAAAAACAGAAATATTATCATTAAAATGAATTATTAGAGGTACCTACAAAACTTTTTTGGATTAGGTGTAAATAAATGAAATGTAGAAAAATAGATGACCTTCCAGAATATATAAATTTTATTTATGGAAAAGTAGTATAACCACCCCAAAAATGTCATTATTCGAAGATTGGCATGTTATTTTTTTTCTCAAACATAATGCACATGTTTTTGTTGATCCACCCGTTTTCTATGTAAATTTTCAATTTAGAAGAAAAAAAATATGTAGAGGCATAGGCAACAGAAGAATCTTGTGAGGGGCTATTTTTCCAAAATTTTAAAAGCCAATTTTATATTTTTTTTTAAATTACTGAAGTCAGTGAAGCCCTAAAACGACATGGTCAAGGTTTGAGCCACCATATCATGGTATAAAAATAATCA
>BSBM01001175.1:820000-905000 GCA_027924585.1 Larix kaempferi | reverse complement strand
TTGAAATCAAAATACACATTTGTAAATATACCCCTAAACCCCTAAACACCTAGAAGCACTTAAATGTACTTAGGGATTATGGGTTAGAAGAGGTCCTAAAGGCCTTTATGGGGGAAGCGCTCTAGGCATAACCTGACACATTTATATCTGTTGGGGAATAAATACAGTGAATGTTACCCACCAAACATTACAACATTTAGCAGGGACGCACCCGTGCCTTTGGCGCACACGCGCCTCTGTTGAACATAAAATTTAGAAAATCACACGCATTCTTTCTCCCACATTTTTTTCCTCATTCATCGCATTCTCTTCACTGGTTTCACACACAGTCCGACAAGCATTCACATGGTAGATTGAATTCATACAACATTTGGTGCTTCCTTCGCCATTTGGATAAAATACACAAAATTTGGGGCTCTATTTGGCTCTTTGTATTGAATACACACCTATTGTGCTCTATTTGGATCAATTTAGTGAATACACAACAGTTGGAGTCTATTTGGTACCTTGGATTGAATTCTCATTCTACTTGGACACACATGAAGTCTTCTTACATATAGTGGACACATCAAAAGAGCATTTGACATTTGAAGCAAAGAGCAATCATAATCCTTGAGGTATGGTGATAATCTTATCTTGTTAAATGTAATTTAGTCTTCATTCACTTGTTTGAATGGCATCTATTTTGGTTTTTCCTCATGAATTGTATGATAGATCTATTGTAGTCTTCTTAATATTCAACATAGACAATAAAAACATCTTACCAAAAAAAAACTACAACATGCACCAAGCAATGCATTCAACCTTTCATGAAGATAATAAAAAAAAATTACTTGCATCACCACCAATAACATTTCATAATCACATTCCTCCATCTACTAGAAAAATATTTGTTGAATTCCTCATGGTTTCACTAAAACAACTCACACAAACACCTAAACAATTGAAAACTCTTAGTATTTTGGGGCTATTTTCCCTCATCCATACCATGAAAATGAAGTGAGTATGAGATTTTAAGATTATGAAAACATTCTCACTATATGTTGTTGTACATAATCAATGGCTACACCAAGCTTTAACAATCATGCACATCAAGTTTTAATATCAAGTGTTTGTTGTTCATTCTTGCAGGGGTGATATTTTTGTTTTTCCAAAAAACGCATTGAATATGGGCAATAGACGTAATAGTAAAAGAAAGTCTAGAAGGACGCAGGATGCCCCCTGAAAAGGCCAATGAGATAAGAGAAAATGCCAGGTTGTACATGCAAAACCGTAGAAATCAAAATGTTAGTGCCTTAGATCCACCAACAAGCAATGACGAAGTGGTTGAAGTCAATCAAATCTTGCCTAATGTTGAGTATGAAGGGATGGATGTTGAACAAGTTCTTAACTAGCAACCTCCCCAAGAAGAGCACGCACATGGCGAACACACTCCCTTGCAGGACCAATTTGTGAACAAAGGTCCACAACAAACCGTTGACCACACTCGTACTTCCTTGCTGACTCCCTTGCCCCGACTATCAACCGAATGACAAATAACTCCCAAACGTATTCATGTGGATGAAATTTCATTTTCAAGACTTCAAGGTAAGATGCCCAAACGCACTGTTGATTTCCATTGTACCAAGATAGTGAAAGATTTTTTTGAATCCAAAACCGATGCAGCAAAATTTCAATTGTTTCTTGCTTTGTTAAAATCACATTGTCTAGCTCATGTTAGGAGAAGTTTGGGCATAAAGGTAGTTAGAAGTTTAGAGGCTAGCAATCATGTTGTTAGAAATATACAATCTGCATTTAATTTGATTGGAAAAACTTCTCATACAAAAGATTTTATTGCGGCCCGTCATGTATTGTCGGAATCGATTGTGGACAAATCCACACGGTAACGTTGCCTACTATCACGCACATGTAAAATATTTAAAAAGTAGATAGAAAGTCTCTTTGAAAGTATTCTGCCATATAGAGAAAAACTTGACACCCCCAGGGAAAAAAGATTGTTGGGGCCTTTGTTGGTAGGTTACTTCGTTCAGACATGAAGCTCATTGATGTTGTTAAAGAACTAGTGCAACATTTTGGCATGATAATACTAGACCATCATCAAATCAAAGAGATGTTTTAAAGTTGATAAAAGGTGTTAGGGGGGGTGAACCCCATGTCAAGCACTTCCTTGACATGACACAAACAGAACTCTATGAGAGGTTCAAGAATGAGCACACACAATTGAATTTGGGCCAAAGGTCCTTTGAAAAATGCAAGCCCTGGTATGTTAGAATTTGCATTGATCGCAATACATGTTGTTGTAGATACCATGTAGAATTTGAGTACTATTATGATACATATAGACATATATTTTGTGGTTTGCATACTAACATTGTGCAGGATTTCCCATAGTTACAACCACCGAATGTATCCAAAGAATTTATACATAACATAATGTGTCCAAGACCTGAAGGACAAAAATGTTATAAAAGATCATGTTTATATGGGATGGGTTCCAGTTGTAGTGGATTTGCATTATTGACCCCCTGCATCCACGTAACTGCGGAGCAGGAATTTGGGAAGATGTCAGTAGAAATGCAGGACTTCCAGAACATAACATATCAGGTAGATAGTTTGAAGGAAGGAAAAAGAATTGCATTGGTGAAGTCACGGGTAATCTAAGTTTCCATACTTTCATACTGTACATGTTGAATTTGTACATATATATTCAGATTGAAAATGTCACGTTGTATTAATACCCTTGGTTTTGTGGCACCAGGTACCAATTTGCAAATTCATGAAGGAATTCGACCAAAAGACCGAGCATTATGTGCAACATGTCCAAGTAGCATGATGGAAGAATGAACAGTACAGACACTGCAGGGACACCTTTCCTAAGGGAATAATATTGTCGGTTGTGGACTTTGCGGAAAACTACACCCTACAACCACAGAATGAGATTCAAAGTCAATATTACCATTCAGACCCAAGTTTGCATAATGGTCCATATTACGTACAGGAATGCGCCAAAGAGTAGCAACGACATGAGGATAATATTGAAAGAGACCAACTTCTACATCAGTGACGGCAGGTGCCACGACCTGCATTATGTGCACCATTGCTTCAAAATTTTCTATGATCAGCTGAAGGAGAGAGGTATACAGATGGATCAGCATTGGATATGGTCAGATGGTTGTGTAGGTCGGTTCAAAAATGCAAGTTTTTTCTAGTGGTTGATTATTTTGCACAAGACTTATGATGTGTTGCATGTATGGAACTATTTTGAGATCGGTCATGGAAACAGAGAGCACGACGAGGTTGGAGCATGTCTCAAAACTGTCCTACGAAGGGAGGAGAGGAGGTGCATGGGAGGCCCTCATATTCAGAATGCCAAATCCACAGTTTGATGTTGCAAAGAAAAAATGTCAGATCGAACCACGGAGTAACACATACCAAAAGGTAGAGGACATGTTGTTAGAAATTTCTAGAATGTAGTCGATATAGATCGATCGCGTTCTTATAGTTGTAGTAATGTGCAAGGCACTCGTGGATTTGATTCGGTTCGAAGCTCAAACAACCCCTTATTTGGAATATGGATGTGAAAACTTGCTTTCTTTTGTGGGTCTTGCAGCAGTTGTGAGTGGGATGAGTGTGAATCAATGGATTGGGTTGAGGAATGGGATCATGTATCACTTGCAGTGGACCCACGTGTAGTTGTTGAAACAATTCAGTTAGAAGAAGGCCAATCCTCTATTTCGAATGAATATGATCATATATCTTATCCTTTACAGCCAGGTAAACATTTTTTCATGCATATCCTGGTTACCTCCTTGTTTTTGTAATTATCCAAGTTATCGAACCACTACTTGTTGGAATACAACCTTAAAATGCATTTTTGCAGGACACATTTACATAGTTGTCACCCCGACAGACAGTGCAATTGGGACAAATTATTGGTTGGAATGATGCATCCAAGGGAAGTAAACCCTCCTCGCACCATTAACGGATAGTGAAGGCATTACCTTTCCGACTGGATCGATGGTTGTTCAGGGGGAATATCTTACAGTGGATGGAAAGGGACCAAAGAGGAATGGCTACATGTACATGGATTATAGACCAGGGTCATGGGCGTATCACTTTACGCACTTGAACGTTGGTACAAACATCCAACAACAGACAATGTCAACGAAGTCATCAAACAAGGTACGCTACTTACTACCTCACGCAGAGCATGAGAGGTTGTTCAAGACAATAAAAAACCGAGAGGATCTAGAAGGCCTAATTGACTGGGGTACATAGTATAGCTATGTGATTGTTTATTCATACATGATTAATGTTATTCATGTTATATAGTTATTTGATATCGTTATCTTATATCGTCTATTCAATGTTTGAGTTATGATTAAGTTATGATTTATAGCCATGTGATTGCTTAATCATGCATGATTAACCCTAGAAGCACTAATATAACCCTACAAACATATTCTAGCCATAGAAATCCTAGAAAGCTAAACTAACCCTAGAAACACTAATCTAACCCTCAGAAACTAATCTAGAATCCTAGAAACCTAATCTAGCCCTATTGACCTAATCTATACCTAGAATTTGTGAACCACCACACGTACCCTCAATGCTTGTGTTTTTGGAGGTCGACCTCCCACCCCACATGTCCTCTTCAAAAAAATTTGTTCTCTTGGTTTTATTCCCACCCAAGCTTCATCATCATTGTCGTCATCATCATCATCATCATCATCGTCATCAACATCATCATTATCATCATCATCTTCATCATCATCATCATCATCATCATCTTCATCACCCTCACCATCATCATCAACGTCTTCATCATCATTGTCATCTCTAGGTTCCTCGTCAACATCTCCATTATCATCATCCTCATCACCATCGCCATGATCATCAACGTCTTTATCATCATCCCCATCATCATCATCATCATCATCAACATATTCATAATCATTGTCATCTCTAGTTTCCTCATCAACATCTCCATTATCATCATCTTCTTCATCATCATCTTCATCATCATCACCATCACCATCACCATCAACGTCTTCATCATCATTACCATCTTCATCATCATGATCATCTCTAGGTCCCTCATCACCATCTCCATCATCATCACCATCTTCATCATCATCATCGTCATCATCATCATCTTCATCACCATCGCCATCATCATCAACGCCTTCATCATCATCACCATCTTGATCATCATCACCATATTCATCATCATTGTCATCTGTAGGTCCCTCATCACCATCTCCAGCTTCATTACCATCTCCATTATCATCATCATCATCATATTCATCACCATCGCCATCATCATCATCATCTTCATCATCATCACCATCTTCATCGTCATCATCATCTTCATCATCATGGTCATCTCTAGGTCCCTCATCAACATCTCCATCGTCATCGTCTTCATCACCATCACCATCATCATCAAAGTCACCATCTTCATCACCATCACCATCTTCATCATCATCACAACAAGTGCCCAGTGGATGATTTTCCAAAGTTGACCCCCATGTGCAAAAATTGCACACTCCCTCACTACATAAAACCCTACTTTCCAAGATGGACCTAGAATGTGACACCCAGGAAACAGGATGGGAGGAGGGGGGCACCACTAGCACTATCCTGATGTCCTGAATCCAACGGAGTCGACGATTCATCGATCGGAGCCACGGTCGACATTCTATGGCTCGTTCCGTCTCACATCCAAAAGGCCTTCAGGGACACCTGCTAGATACCTGACGAGGGCATAGAACTCTAACCGTGGAACAAAATCGGGTTTCAGGGAGTCTTGAAGGTGTGTCCAGGGATGTCCCAGCTAGGAAAGCTAGCCAGAAGTGCCTAGTGGATCATTTTCCAAAGTTGAACCCCGTGTGCAAAACTTTCACACTCCCTCGTTGCGCAAAACACTAGTTTCCAAGATGGACCTACAAGGTGGTACCCGGGCCATGGGACAAGTGGTGAGGGGTGCCCCTAGCACTATCCTGAACTCTTGAATCCAACAGAGTTGACGGTTCATCGATCGGAGCTACGGTCGTCATTCTATGGCTCGTTATATCTCGCATCCAAAAGGCCTTTAGGGACACCTGCCAGGGGCATAGAATTCCAACCGTGCAACAAAATTGGGTTCCGGGGAGTCTTGCAGGTGTGTCCAGGGATGTACCAGCTGGAAAAGATAGCCAGAAGTGCCTGGTGGATGATTTTCCAAAGTTGACCCCCGTGTGCAAAAATTGCACACTCCCTCAATGAGTAAAACCCTAGTTTCCAAGATAAACCTACAAGGTGACACCCGAGCCACGAGATAGGAGGAGAGGGGCACCCCTAGCACTATCCCAACATCTTGAATCCAACAAAGTCAATGGTTTGTCGATCGGAGTCACGGTTGTCATTCTATGGCTCGTTCCATCTCGCATCCAAAAGGCCTTCAGGGACACCTGATGGATACCTGGCGGGGGCATAAAACTCCAAGCGTGTAACAAAACTGGGTTCCTGGGACTCTTCCAAGTGTGTCCAGGGATTTTCCTGCTGGGAACGCTAGCTAGAAGTTCCTAGTGGATGATTTGCCAAAGTTGACCCACGTGTGCAAAAATTGCACACTCCTTCACTGCGCAAAACCATAGTTTCCGGAGATGGACCTACAAAGTGGCACCCAGAACATGGGATGAGAGGAGAGGGGCACCCCTAGCACTATCCCGACATCTTGAATCCAATGGATTTGATGGTTCGTTGATCGGAGCCACGGTCGTCATTCTATGGCTCGTTCTGTCTTGCATCCAAAAGGCCTTCAGGGACACCTACTGGATACCTGCTGGGGGCATAGAACTCCAACCGTGTAGCAAAACCGGTTTCTAGGGAGACATGCAAGTGTTTCCATGGATTTTTCGGCTAGGAATGCTAGCTAGAAGTGCTCGGTGGATGATTTTCCAAAGTTGACCCCCATGTGCAAAAATTGCACACTCCCTCGCTGCGGAAAACGGTAGTTTTCGGAGATGGACCTACAAGGTGACACCTGGGCCACCGGATAGGAGGAGACAGGTACCGCTAGCACTATCCTGACATATTGAATCCAGTGGAGTTGATGGTTCATTTATCAGAGCCATTGTCGTCACTCTATGGCTCATTTTATACCCCTACATCTCGAGAAGGTTGAAGCTGTAAAGCAACAACTGTCTAGTATTCATCCTGAGGGTCTTTTGTTGATGTCTAAGATAAAGAAGCTCTCAGATCGTGAGCTGGAACATATTGATCTTAACAGGATTTATACAATCTCTGTTTTACGAGAAACTGACCTTAAAACTTCTCGTAGCAATGACAATGAATCCTTCATTTTGCATTTGTTAGCAGAAGAAGATCAATTTTGGACAAAACAATGTAGTTATTACATGTGGAGGCAGTGGTTTCCCATTTAAACAAGTTTAGGGTTGAGCAGAGGAAAGAGGTTGGGAAATGGGCTATTAAATTAGCTTTTCCGATGGGCGAGCGACTTACAGAAGGAAATATGGCAACTATAGGTATCTATGCTCTTCTTCCGACGAAAATTGTAATAGGATTTCCATTTATAATACAGGCAGTCTTTTTACTAGTTTCGTCAAGAGAAAGTATCACTTTCAATAACAAGTGGAACCAGGGAATCCTTCGTTGTGTTCCATTAGCCTTTTGTTCTGCATTTCTTGCTCTGATAACTGGTAATTCACCTCTATCATCGAAAACTTGGGGCTATAGGTACCTTCCCTTTCGCATGCCTCGTTATCCACAGCTAATACAAGCTAGCGATGCCATCCAGACCCAATTGAAAGCTGAGGAAGTGGTCTTATGTGACGTCGGCTTTGGGAATAAATGTTTATGTAAACCAACAAAAGCTCGGACAATACTCCCTGATTTTAAACGCATTCTGGAGAAAGCAAGAGGACAAGTTCATCAAAGCATCTTCATTCATCTATATTCTCGTAATGTACACGTATTCCATCCTTACCTTGATAAACGAGAGTATTACAATAGCTTGAGTTCTTTGGTCATGGTTATCTCCCTGTATCCAGTTTTTTGATTGGTTGACAAGATTTCCTGAAAATATGTACGTTCAACTTCTTTGTTTTATTGCTGAAAATTGGAAGGGATTATTAAAGTCCCCTGCAAACTGCTCCTTTGTTGAAATATGTAAGTTCTTCCAACAACATAGATTTGGTTAGTGTATCAAATGTTGCTATCCACACCACAATTTATCTTTCGTCAAAGGTGTCACACATATTGTGGTTGACCAAGTGGTTTGGGGAGCTTGAAAGTGCCACCAAATATTATTCCATGCCTGGATCTACCCAGAAGGCAATTATAATTTTAGATCCTCGAGGATGCTTGAATCTAACCCGACTGCAATTACAGATTTAGATCCTTGAGAAGGTGAGAAACTGTATGAGTGGTTGAATCAGTATCCTAAAATTACAAGATTTCTATCTCAAAGTTTGTTGAGCGGCTCCTGGATGTAGTATCAGACTCAGGGAATAGTAAACTTGTTATCACCACTGCACATTTTTTGCACTATTCATCTGCAAATGACCACGTCTAGCCCGAAGAGCTTACCAGTCTTTTGAAGAATATTCCCCTAGTAGATGAAGGTGGAAAAATCATTAGGGTACGAGGCTCTCTGAAGTTTCTCCAACCTGCATCCACGAGTAATTGGGCCGAGTAAATGGGCCAAGTTAATTGGGCCAAGGTGTCCCTGGATGGCGCCCGGGGTGCCCAACCAGAATTATTCGTGTTCTCTGAGTTCCCCAGCACCAAAAAATCTCGAATGACCAGTCTGGAATTACCATTTGGCTCGACAGGAACACAGGTAAAAAAAAATTCCTTTATTTTCACTTCGTAGGATTAAGTTGCAAGCTGGATATACTGCAGGAGGCAACACTGTGTTTTATGTAATTACATTGTCATGTTATTTTATTATAATTCTGTGTATTTAGTAACGAATTCCAATTCTATAGATGACTTTCCACAATATCTTGTTTAATTGAAGTAAAACCTAAATATTTGACAAAGACAGACGCTATAATGAGGTTGGAATTATGAAAATTGTATGAAATTTTAATGGTTCTAATTTTTCCTTCTCAATCTATGCAAGTTTAGAACCATTAAACCCCTGGGAGCTAATAGATTAGATACTTCGCTCCGGTAGATCTATCAATTCGAGTATAGGATCTAGAGATTCTTTCAATTTGAAGGTGGAGACAAGCATCTGCATATATTCTATTCATTTGCTTGATGTTCTCTCTCCCATCAACAAGCGAAATAGGGAAGAGTGGATAGAGTTTCGTGTGTGCGGGAATCAGGTTTCATCTATCCTGGCGTAAACTGAAACTGAAACTATCTTCATCAAAACCGATCTCGGTTTAACTGAAACTGCCTTCATCTCTCATTTTCATCAAAAGTGATCTCCTTCAATATAATGCTGGGCACTAGTGTTGGAATTTGGTTTTCATTGTACCGATCATTTTTGATGTTTTGGGTGTATATATCACTCGTCGTGAAACGTTTTGTTTAAATTTTTACCCTCCAACAATGAAGTCTTGCCAAAAAATTTACTCTTCAATAATTAAATTTTGTTAATTTTTTCTTCAAAACAATATTTATTTTCTTAACATTTTTACATTAAAATTAAAATGATAATTATTAATATCTATCATAGTCCATTAACTTGATTTCTATTCATTTTATATATTATTTATGTACTAAATTAATATTATATAAAAATATAGCTTTATCCAAAAAAATTATGAATACAAATCATAATAAAGCATAAAAACAATAAGACTAAGGAAACCATTTTTTAAAGTAAAATTGAAATAGAAAAAGTGTATAAATCACCAACATAACTTTTAAATTCACTTAATTAAACAAGAGCCACGTGGTGGCAATGTCCACCAGCTTTGTGGCTAGCTATGAGGAGTTTTTGGAATTGTTTTAATATATTATTAATAGGGATATTAATATTTGTTTATATATTACATGAGCCCAGATTGAAGAAACATTGCAAGCATGAAATAAATTATTACTTTATGTAAAGAAAAATGTCTAATTACAACTTTGAAGTTCACTCAGACTGCCATCAAACTTAGTCTTAGAGACTTGGTGCGTACTATGGACTTGTCACATATTGAAAGAGAGGAAGTGGATTTTGATTTCAATACACTGAAAGAGAAATAAGATGAGGTCAAAGAAAAGCCAATGAAGGGGATATGAATTATAAACAATCATTTTGAGTTTTCCCAAGACTAAGACGAATCCAGAAATACAAAATCGACATTCAGGAATTTATATATTAGAGTTACATGTCTCAAAATTAGGCGAAGACTCACACAAACTGACATTACTAAATAGGAGATGTCAAAAAAATAGAATGAGAAAGAACTGCTATGAGAGTATTCCTTACATATGTTCATCTGTGTGTTAAAGATTGAACAAGAGTTCCTCAATTGAACCATGTAAAGCAGTAAGGCGATGCTGCTTTTTTGTATAAGGGAACCATACAAAGAAGTAAGGTGGCATGGTGAAAGTAGTGTGGCTTTCATACTATCTAACAATATCCTTGCTGCAGTAACAAATTCATATATTTATATGTACGTACTAAAATATTGGTTACTTCTAATTAGTTCAAAATAAGAAAAGACAAAATTGTCCTTTTCGGTATTCAGGTCTCACATACTCAGAATAATAGTTTAGCAAATTCAGAACAAATAAATAAAGAGGAGTTTCAAAATGCTCTCTAAAGAAGGATAACGTCATACCTTCCTGCAATCTCTTGATATGTGCTAGTGATAATGAAATCTGCATGATTCATTGCAAATAGATCTACAATAAACTGGCAAGAGAAGTGGTATTTTTCTTCAAAAATTTTCCAATATATGTTTGAATCTAGGTATTTGGTCTTCTCCAAAGCATGGGCTATGTTGCACTGAGATGAAAAAGAGATATGTTTTTAGACTGAATTTTTTTTAGAAAAACAAATCATTTTCCAGCTGCAGATATACAAAAGCACATGACAAGTGAAAAAAGCTGAGTGATTCCTTGATCTTTATGTGCAAAGTGACTCTTCATTTGTCACATCCTACAACAACATGCCAAAAATCATAAGAAGACATATTAAGAACACCTTGCCATTCTGTTACCAAAAGATTGTCAGTTATAATGATAAAATAAAAATGTTAAAAGCATAGAAGGGATAAAATGGGGGAAAAATGAATAGATTGCAACATTGATGATCTTTACTTCTTAATTTACTGAATTAATTATAAAACTTCGAACAATTATTATTCCTTGCTATTCGGGGAATTATGTAATTGGCTGAATTTTGAGACATGTGCATAGGTTTTCCCAAATTTTCATGATATACTTTTTATTTACTTTTCATTGCTGACAACATGTGACAGAGCTAACAACACCTAGAACCTGGTTCATATATGTTCACCCATGGACATTTGTAAAGCAAGATTTTAAAAACTCAAAATTTATCATTACACTTTTCTGAGTCTGACACCTACTTGGATTACCTGGACTGTTCAAAATATGGGCAGAGACATGAACAAAAGAGTTACAAGCACGAATGGCTGAACTATTTATTTGAGATTACACGGTTCTATATATAGGTTACATGCTTTGATGGTTTAAGGCAATACCGACTAACCGATCGTAGAACTGAATAACTAAATGTAACTAACCCAACTTAACTAATGATATTATTATTTCTAACACTCCCTCTTAATCTCAAGTGTTACATTCTTAATAAACACAATACTCCATCATAATTATGATACTCTAAAACATCTAAAATGCAAATCTCATAAATGCAAATGCTTGCTCGTCTATGTCTCAGCCAAGCTTACAAACACTTAACAAAAATTTCAAAAACTAAATTGGATTCAAATTAGGCTACTTAGGCCTATTTCTTTCATCTTCATCTTCAAAGATAGAATGTTTGCCTGGATCCCAAATTTGATGTTGTAGTCATCCTCTTTCCTTGCTTTCAATTGTATCTTCAATCAACTGATCTTTGTAGTTGACTATATTATTTTTCAAACACTTCCATAATTCTTCTACCTCAATGTGCATCTCTATTCCTTGCAAGTGTATGTTACTAAACTTCATTTCCTGTGAAATTTCTGCAATGCTAATTTCAAATTCTTGAAAGTTAATGTTTTCATACTTTTCATCTGCTACGATATGCTTGTTCATGTCTTCTTCATCTACTACAATATTCTGGTTCATGTCTTCATAAATTCTTGGATTTTCTATCCACTCTTCTAGCATTCTCAACTCTTCATCATAATCTATTAACACATCAGAGTGATGTTCTTCTTTCATAGTACCTGCATAATCTGCAAACACACACAAATTCTCAGTTCCAAAAACATGAGATTCTTTGGTCTCGGTTGATGCTTCAAGCATCTTTTCCTTGTGTAGGAATGGACTCTCCAAACACTCTACAAAATCTTCTTATTGTTTCTCATCAAATACTGCTACATGGGCAGTTTTATCTTCAATCAAATGTTCAACAACAAACTTTGTTCGCTTCACTAAGTTAATGTCATCAGCAATATCTATTGCTAGATTCACCAAAGTTTCTTCATCATCAAAGGTTTATTCATTATCAAAGGTTGCTACAATGGAAACTTTATCATTGTTGGAGCATAGGCCGCAGCTATAGTAAAGCTCCAAATTTTGAGGAAAAAGCACAAGTGTCGAGAGGAAACTGCTAATTTTGTATAAGCACCAATTTTCGGGTAGAAGCAAATAAGTGCGCAGTACGGTGCCAGATGGACGAGCTCAGCGTAGATCACGGACCGAAAATCGCGGAGCTCGCGCGCACACGTCAAAGAAGAATGAATGTGGCCGAGTACAAAGCTCAGCTACCGCAATAAATGAAGCAACGGAGTAGAGGGCTCAACTACCCTCATTAAGGCTAAGTACAGAAGTTATGGTTGCTTTAACCAAGGAAGAGCAACGGACCAAAGCATTAAAGGCGAAGGACATGGAGCAATAAACGATGAAGCGGTGCCCATACCCACAATCTGCGCCGGAAATCACGGAGCCTGCAGGAAGTGGCGACGTGACTGCAAGCGGCGCCTACAGTACACCTAGCCATATACGCGGTTAGGGTTTTTGGGGAATACTGTTGGGAAAGGCCCACAGTTTTGTAAAGGTGCAACCCTCAGGGCCACCTATATATATGTATAATTGATAAGGGAGAAGTTTAGTTAGTAAGTTGGTTGGTTGAATGTTGATTGTTTTCTACTGTGTTGTTAGAAGACAAGAGCTAGAACTGGGTAGCTGTGAAGCTAATCCCTGAGTTGCAGATAGTCTGAGTCGACGTCTGAACGATTGTAATCTCTGTAGAGGAAGAGAGTAGATCTAAGAGAAGGGATCCCAGCTGTGTGCGTGGAGTTTCCTGGAAAGATCTAAGGCTGCAGCTGTGTGCGCAGCATTATTGCGTAACTTCCTTTTGAGTTAATATAAGATATACTTCCCGTGGAGGTGAATTCTATAAGTCTTGTTGTTATGTTAATGTTCACGTGAATGCATGTCTGTGTTGTTATTTGTTCTTTTATGAACATTGCGTTATCTTTATGAATATGTCAAGTACGTTCTTGAAGTCTCCTTAGACGTTATACTTGTTAAGTATCGAGGAAATCTGTAGATCGTCGTCGCTGCGGCGCTTGAGAGGTTTGTGGCTGCATCGTGGTGCAGGGCCGGAGACATTACTATATCGGACGTGGAGGGTAATCGCCTCGGGCGTCGAAGTGGAGATACCGCGCAGCGAAGCTGGTACGATTTTCAGCATTGTCGCGCTAAGAGATCTACGGGAGGGCAAGACATCCCGAGCCAAGGACTCCCGGAAGAGGGGAGAAGATTGCAGTCTTCGCGTCGCCAAGGTTAAGGAATCCTGATTCCTTAGCCCCCCCATAGCCACTTCAGGTGAGACTTCGGGCTGCTGCGCAGCTCGTTGCCGAGAGGGCCAGTGAGCCAAGGGTTGTTTGTTGTTGCGCTTCATTAAAACCCGGGTCTATCCAAAAAGTAGCCAACAAATGGTTCCGTTGCCTTATGACTTGTGGAACCAACAAATGGTTCCGTTGCCTTGAGACTTGTTACTCCGGCGACGCGCGAGATTGTTATCTTATGGTTGGTTAAGCCAACAAATGGTTCTGTTACCTCGCGACTTGTTGCCTTGAGACTTGCTCAACCAACAAATGGTTTCGGCTTCAACACTATTATTTTGAAGGCAATGTGCTATTTGAATCCTACAGCTAAAGAAATTCAAGACTAGTTTGATTCAAAGGCTAGAGAGTTTGCCGAACAAGAAAATAGAAGTTCTAGGCTTCAGATAGAAGACTGGTTGCAAAAGTATATTTATACAGACCTTCACGAAATTTTCTTTGTCACATTTGCACTTGAGTTGCATGTGTGGCTAGCCAAGCTAGTAGATACTAGACCAACTGTGCATGTTGCTCAACCCGTCGTTTGGACGCCTCAGCTAGTTAGCATTTTGAAGTGGGTAAATAATTCTATGTCCCACGCAGTAGACTTCTGGTTGAATAGTCTGCTGGAAGGTTTCATCACCGAGTTTGCAGTAGATACGAGAAAGAGCTTCAGCGAAGCCGAGAGGAACTTCTTCCAAGCACACAAGGGTAAGTTCTTAAATTCTCTGAACTTATGGATTAAAATGCTTCTGTACGAAAAAGGAAAACTATGCATAGATTTTGATGAGTAGCATAGACAAGTAATGTCCGTAGATTCTGATAGTGATTTTGAAGCTATTGGTTGCACTCGTAGTGGAAAATGGTATAAAGTAGGCCTTGACCAACATTCTTTTGAGTCTAGCCCAGAAGATAATCAAGTTCCTAGAGCGAGCCATATAGAGAGACAAGGGAGTGCTCATATCCCTTATCACCCTTTTACACCATAAAAGCCAGACGGGGCTCAGTATAACCCCACAGTAACACCTTCTACTAGCCCACATGGTACTTCTAGTACCTCAGCCACACCTTTGTTTAACCATCCTGGAGGTAGTGCTACAGCACCTCCACATCAACCTAGCGCAAGAAGGATGGGTGATGACATGAAGTTACCAACTTTTAGAGGAACAGAGCTAGAAGACCCTGAGTAGCACTGGTTCCTATGTGAAACCATTTGGATAATTAAGCAAATTAATGACGATGCTGTTAATCTAGTTCAGTTAGCAACCACACTAAGAGAAAGAGCCTTAACTTCGTTCATGAAATACTCAGTAGCACAGAATAGGACGCTTGCTGATGTAAGAAGCGCTATGATTAAGGAATTCAAGAAACCTAAATCAGAATCACAGTGTATAACAGAACTCAAAGACATAAAACAGTTACCTACAGAGTCAGTATGGGACTTTGACCAGAAGTTTAAAGCCTTGATAGATCAAGTAAGCTTTGAGTTTGCACCGCAGCAGCATAAGGAATGGTTCATTGCTGCGCTGCTTCCACACATTAGACTTCCTCTTATGCAGCAGAATCTCACTACTCAGGAACAAGCTCTAGAGATGGCTATGAAACTAGAAGCTTCACCAATTGCTGGAACAAGCAACGATGTTGCGCAGTTGCAGAACCAGTTAGCAAACCTAACCTTGCAAGTTCATGATATTAAGAAGGGAAAGGATATTAAAGAAGAAATTTGGTGTACAAAGTGTAAAGCGCAAGGTCATTCAAAGGACCACTGTCCCGTTTTCATAGAGTATATTGCAACTGGAGCACTTAACCCTTTACCACAAGCACAGGGGCCTTGGTGTGAAATCTGTAGAACTAGAGGTCACAGACCACAAGAATGTCACTTGTTACAGAAATACATACAAACTCCAAAGAATCTATATTGCAATTTTTGTAAATCAGTAGGCCATGATGAGAACAACTGTAGAGCATATGACCTTATGATGGAAAGAAAACATGATATTTATAGAGTACAATCAGAGGCACAAGGACCCACAGCAGGTCCACCATATGAACTAGATCGCGCAGGCAGAGCAGAAAATTATAGGGGCCACGGACGTGCAGCAGGATTTGCTCGTGGAAGAGGACAGATCACTTGTTACAACTGCGAAGCTCAAGGACATTATGCAAGGGATTGCCAAAATCCTACAACTATCTGCAGATATTGTAAATCTTATGATCATATCATTGAAGAATGCCCTCAGTTGATGGCCAAGATGCAAGCAAAGACGCCATAGGTTAATCAGAATATTCAGTTGATTGGAACAAAAAAAAGACCATCAGATCCTACAATTAATATAGTGACACGCAGTGGAGCAACTACTGGTACGCCAGAGTTGGGAACTGGAAAGCAAGCAACGCAATGGGTACGCCGCGCTAATATTAAACCATCTCTGCTCAACCTGCAGAAGTAAAAAGAAGCATTCAAGCAAGCTCAGGAGTATTTCTCAGACCCGCGAACTTCAAGTTCTGTCGCAATTCTGCATAATGATATCAGATCACAAGTGCTGAGACAAGAGAACATGGTACAAGAATAGGCCACTACATCTGGAAGGCTTGATAATGATGATGATGAGGATGCACTAGGAAGTGTCCACGCTTTCGTGAGAAACTGCTTAAAGTTGTTGCACAATGAAAAAGCAACTATGGAACTTCAACACTTATTGGATAAGTGTCAACAATCTGCTTCAATGAATACACCGCAGCGTGTTGTTCACCAGATTGGAAGTCATACTAGAACTGGGAAAGAAATGAGACTCACAGAGCAGATTGGAGCATTCGAAATGGATGAAGTCATTTTAGATTTAGGCTCAGAAGTCAATGTTCTCACCATGCAGACATGGGAACAGATGGGTAGCCCTCAACTTACAAGATCTCCTATCCAGCTAAGACTTGCGAATCAACAACGAGTTTCCCCATTGGGCAGACTACCCAATGTACCTATTGATATTGAGGGAGTAAGAAGTTTTGCAGACTTCAAAGTAATCAAAATTATGGATGATAGTAGACCTTATCCAGCACTCTTAGGCATAGATTGGGAATTTGATAATTTGGTTGTCATTAATTTGAAGAAAAGGCAGATGACCTTTGAGGATGAGCAGATCAGAGTCATCGCACCACTTGATCCACTTCAAGGACCACGGTATATTGAACCCATTCGGGCAGAAGAAGAAGCGCGCCACATGGAAAGTTTGTATCAAATGACTGCTAGTCATAGTGACTGTGTCAATCCCACAGTGGACGGCCATATCAGCTGGTGATGCGATAGCTCGTGCACGTCAGATTCAGAAGCAGGACTGGAAAACTGGCAAAATCACTTACATGAGGTTTCTGCAAGACGATGCGCCACGATAACTAAATCTATTCGATGGATTGGCAAAGAATTGAATAACACTCCAAATTTTGATGGTTTAACTGAAGTAAGTGAATTCATACACACATATGAACAACAGATCCCAAATGAGCAGCGCATACAAGCATTGGATGTAGCACTACGCGCTACACCCGCAAGATGGTGGGATGCGCATAAAGGGAATATTGACACATGGCAAGACTGTCGCAGATTGATACTGCGCAGATTTCAAGGAACTACAGCAGAAGTGTTGCACAAATATGATGGACAGAGTGACCCCAGGTCACACGTTGAAGCATGTATTCAGCAATGGTCAGATATCCCAGAAGATGAGTGGGTTCACCTATTCATCCACACATTGGATATAGTTCCAAGGAACTGTTACACTGAAACAGAATTGCGCAAAGGCACTATCACTTGGCCTCTTATGATAGAAAGTTTTCAACTTACCTTCAGCTTTGAGTCAGAACATCCAAGTATCGACCACGCTTTAAAGTGTATTAAAAAGAAGGTATTTGAACAATGTCTAGTACCAGAATATTCCCAACCAGATTGGGCTGTCCAGATGGAACATGCCCTGGAATGCTATAATTTAACCACTGGTGAAGAGGAAGATGATCCTCGCAACATCAATATTCCAGAATCAGAAGGGATGCGCACCGTCGAAGGTCCTGAGCTTGATATCCCTGCCATTACAGAACACATCAAGCTCAAAAAGATCAACATTGGTACAGAAGCCGAACCCAAGTTTGCTTCTATAGGATATTATTGGGATGATGAAACTGTTGGCCATATTTCACATTTATTACATGACTACCAGGATATCTTTCCTACCAAGTTTACAGAAATGAAAGGCATCCTAGGAGATTTAGGAGTTATGCACATACCTTTGAAAGCAAACGCCAAGCCAGTAAAACAGCGCCCGTACAGGTTGAACCCGCGATATAAAGAAAAGGTCAGAGAAGAAATTGATAAAATGCTCGCAGCAGGTATTATTGAGCCAGTAGAGGAAAGTGATTGGATTAGTCCTATGGTGGTACAAGAGAAAAAGGCAAAAGTTGAAATACGAATCTGTGTGGACTTGCGCAAGATGAATGACGCATCAACGCATGATCCATTTCCTACTCCCTTTACAGACGAAGTGCTTGATAATGTTGGAGGACAAGAGGCTTACTCCTTCACTGATGGCTTTTCGGGATACCATCAGATCAGAATCCATCTAGAAGACCGCCATAAGACCACTTTTGCGACTGTATGGGGATCATTCCAGTATATGGTAATGCCCTTTGGTCTTAAAAACGCACCTGCTATCTTCTCTAGAGTCGTTGTTGCTGTTTTTAAAGAATTCATTCATAAGTTTCTAGAAGTCTATTTTGATGACTGGACTGTGTTTGGTTTACTAAAGAACCATATAGGGAACCTACGCATGATGTTAGAAAAATGTAGACAGTATCAGATTTCCCTTAACTTGAAAAAATGTATCTTCTGTGCTCTTTTTGGTATTTTGTTGGGCCATATTGTATGCAGACAAGGACTCCTGATGGATCCTGCGAAGGTTGCCATCATTGCTAACTTGCTTGCGCCCAAATCAGTTAAGCAATTACGCACTACATTGGGACATGCAGGATACTACAGGAAATTTATTAAGGGATATGCAAAGATAACTGCGCCTATGGAAAGATTGCTGAAAAAGGATTCGAAATTCCAATGGATAGAAGAATGCCAACAGAGCTTGGACACACTTAAAGAAAAGATGATCACTGCACCTATTCTAGTTTTCCCAGACTGGAGAAAACCCTTTCATCTTCACGTAGATGCTTCTTCCATAGCAATGGGGGTTGTACTGACACAACCGGGAGAAGGAGGTATTGACCACCCCATTGCGTACTCTAGCAGAAAACTCTCTACTGCTGAGAAGAACTACACCACTACAGAAAGAGAAGGACTAGCTATGGTGTATGCCCTACAGAAATTTAGGCACTACCTATTGGGCGCACATTTTAGAATGTATACTGACCATTCTGCTTTGAAACACTTGGTCAATAAGCCAGTGTTAGGGGGAAGAATTTGTAGATGGCTACTACTCTTCCAGGAGTATGATTTTGAGGTTATTGTGAAGCCGGGTAGATTGAATGCAGGACCTAACCATTTATCTAAGATCGAGTCAGGAGAGGAACCTACAAATCTGGAGGACAATCTACCTGTTGTGCAGTTGTTTTCTGTTCAATTAGCTGACGAGTATTATTCCAATATTCTTCAGTTTCTCACTACCGGGAAAGCGCCAATTGAGTTTTCAATCCAGCAGAAAAAGCAACTTGTTGTCAAAGCCGTAGACTTCACCTTGATAGCCGGCCAGCTCTATAAGCTGGGTCCTGATGAAGTCTTGCGCAGATGTATCTCACTGCATGAGAAGAACTCCATAATCGCAGAAGCGCACTCAAGAGCCGCAGGAGGCCATTTCGGAGGAAAGCCGACTGCGCAGAAGATCTTAGCCGCAGGTCTTTGGTGGCCAACATTGCACAAGGATACTAAGGAATTCTGCAAATGTTGCGATGTATGCCAGCGGACAGGAAAACCCTCAAGAAGAGATGAAATGCCGCTAAGACCCCAGATAACATTGCGTGCTTTTGATAAGTGGGCCATTGATTTTGTAGGACCTATCAACCCACCAGGAAAGAGAACCGGCGCAAGATACATCATCATAGCTACTGAATACCTCACCAGATGGGCTGAGGCGAAGCCAGTTAAGAATTGCGATGCTGCCACTGCCGCGCAGTTCATTTTTGAGAATATTGTTACTAGATTTGGATGTCCACTGATTCTAATGAGTGATCAGGGCACGCATTTTCTGAACAACACTATAGAGGCCCTTACCGAGGAATTCCACATCAGTCACCACAAGAGTACACCCTACCACCCTCAAGCTAATGGTACGGTGGAGGCATTCAATAAGATCCTCAAGAATTCCCTGACGAAGATTTGTAATCAACAAAGAGATGATTGGGACCTTAGAGTCACAGCTGTATTATAGGCTTACAGAACCACATGCAAGAAATTAACAGGTCAGACACCTTTCAGCTTGTTGTATGGGCAAGAAGCAGTTATGCCCATGGAATACATTGTTCCCAGCCTCAGAATTGCGCAAATTACAGAAATGGCAGATACTGATTCTATGAGTGAAAGACTCTCACAATTGCTTGCCTTAGAAGAAGACAGACTTTTGGCTGGATTCCATCAACAAGTACAGAAGGCAAGACAGAAAGCTTGGCATGACAGGCATATTAAGAATAAAGTCTTTCAACAAGGAGACTTGGTACTCCTCTATGATAGTAAATTCATCAACTTTCCAGGCAAGTTCCGTGTACACTGGTTAGGCCCTTTCCAGGTGATCAAGATAACAAAAGGAGGAGCAGTTCAGCTTGCAAAGCTTAATGGAGAATTGCTGCCCACAATGATTAACGGGAGTCGGCTCAAGCTTTATCGCGACGGCCACTCCGCCATGTCGACTTAATTAGCTGCTAAAAGAAGTGCAGATGCCCAGTGTAGTTGAAAGAGACATCGCATTATCACAGTCTACACGGAAGTTGCGAGACACTTTTAGTCTGGCTTCCCGCGCACTTCCTTGAAACATCCACGCATGTCTATAAAGTTTGTTTTGAGTGACCCTATTTGCGCTCTTGCGAAGTTTTTCCGCGTTGTCAAACCATCGCTCTTGCGGAGTCCCTGTTGTCAATTTGCCGCTTCAGGAGTTCTCGTTGTGGACCCCTCCATATGCACAGTTACCTATGATGAAGTGACCCGCCGAAAATTTTGAATTACATCAGTTATGAAGCCGCGTCTGAGTATTAATGAAGGATAATCCTGCCATTTAATTGTAGCTGCTCTGACAGATTCAGCTTGCTCTCCCTAAGATTTGCATTTATGTTATGCGCCGAAAGCTTTAGCTTCTCCCGGAAGCCTGTCAGAGCCCGTCTATCACAATTAATGCACCGCATAGGCGCGAGGGATAGGGGGTTGTCAACTCATGCATAGGCACCTACGGCTATTAACCCCACTTGTCCGCATTTACTATGGCCTTTAGCTATAAATACCCCGCACTTGTATATTTTCGGGTTACTTTTCTCAAAGTTGCCTAGTGTCTTGTTTGAGAATCTAAGTTATTGTTTTCAGAGCCGAGTCGTGCAGACTGCTTCCTTTGTTTTCAGCATTCGTATTTTACGCTGTTCCGCCATTCGTCTGTTCAAGTTTTGTTGCCTACCGGTTCACGACGGAGAACCTGTCAATTGAAGAAGTTGTTCGTCAATTTATGCGCCGAGGCTTAGATTTCGGCATGACTACTCCCGTGACGGCCTCGACTTATACACACCCTGGTTGGACTGATCCTAGACAGTCTCCAGGCACAAGGGCATCTCAGCCACAGCAGCCGGACGAACCCTTTTCAGAGCCCTTGGCCACTATGGTGACTTACATTCCGCCACGCCCAGATGATGCACCTGGGGTGCATATTCCGAAAAATGCTAAGTATGTGATTCCGCTGCCTCCAATGGCGGAAATCATGCGACAAGAAGGGTCCCTGATTGGACACGTTCCACTGGTCAAGTTTTCTGATTTCAACCTTGGAGACTACAGAACATATCCTCAGTTTGCGCCAGATCGCTATCTAACGGTAGTCTATAATACTGATAGAAAGGTTGATGAATTCGTCCCAAAAGAATTCGCAGCAAACATGGAGAGGCCTGGTCTGTTGAACCTGCTGAAGCTACTGCACTTCGGGCGTAGCAACAAAGTCAATGCAGTTGTTAAGGCATTGCTATCTTGCGTTCATGGAGGTTATCTTTGGCTGGGGAGGCCAATCGATTTAAATGTCGATTTGATTCATCGTGTTATCGGCCTATCTAAGGTTGGTAAGGACCCCAATATTCATTTTGTCGGAAAAGAAAAGGACAAAAAAATTGGCTGCATGGCTGGTGCAGAAATATAATTTGACAAGAGGAGGTCGGGCTTATGACCTCACTATAGTCGAGGATGGAGCACTTAGATTTACAGGCAGTCTGCTTGCAGGCAGACTTCTCACGAAGTGCAGACCTAAAGAAGTTACTGGAGCTGTCGTGGAGCTCGCTATCGCAGCTGCGGAGGGAGAACAGTACAACTGCTCTCTCTTCCTCCTCAATTCTTTCTTGGAGGATTGCCGGAACGTCCAAGACAACCCCGGTCAATTGTTCCATTTTTCTTGGATTTTAATTTTATGTGCTTTTATCGGGTGGAAGGAGCCCCCGAACACTCAGTTCCTTCCATGCCATGCAGGAGAGGTTGTCAGCATGCGCTATGTCAACCTCTGGGATTCTAGCAATCCCGCGAAGCACAAGATGAACCGCGCTGTGTTCTATGAATACTATTATCTCCTCAAGGACACCATTGAAGAAATGTCGAGGCTGAGTAAGGAGACAGCTGAAAGATATGAAGGGAAGTTGGTTTTCTCTGCCAACTCGCATGAAATTTATCTCCGCCCTTGCAGCATTCAGGAAGAATGGGTTGTAGGCCTTTACAGGATGACCACTGAAGATGTTGAAGAAATTGTCAAGTCCTGGTCAGATGAATGGAGGGAGGCTGCCGAAGTCGCATCCGCGATGCCACCCCCTTCTACGCAAGAAAAATATAGAGGGAAGGAAAAAGCAGTGCAGGAGACTGATGAACTTCCGGCAGGACCACCCCCAAAGAAGCAGAAACTGTCACACCCCGCAGAAGCGATAGAAGACCCCTCTGAGACCCTTGCCGTGGGGATTGGCCACTATTTGAAGGAACAATTTCGCGAGCTGCGGACCTCGCACGCTCACATCAGAAGTGCGCTGGACCTGCAGTTCGTAGAAATAAAAGGTCTCGCAGGAAGAATTGCGCAGACCCATGCGCCAACATCTAGCTCGCAGACGCCACAGGTACCCCCAAGCACTGAGTGAGTGGAAGCACTTGCCGAGAGACATACTATCGTGCACATCCCGCCTACAAGCATGACACTTCCAGATCCTTTGGCCGCACTACAGGTAAGCGCAGTTGGCTCCATCAAAATAAATTTGTCTGTTATTCCGATAGAAACCTTGCAGTTAGTGCAAGAGAAGGTCTCTATTGAGCTGAGAGCTAGAGAGCTCTCCACATTCCATGCAAACCAAAGGCTGCAATCGCAGGAACTAGAACTGAAGGAAGGCTATAATAACATCTCTGAGAAGCTTGCACATTATGAGGCACAAGATACTGGGATCAGAAACATAGTTGATGAAATCGCCCAGGAAATCTCGGCTTGCGAAATTCAACCAGACCTCCCTCTGCTTGAGAAAGTTCAAATTATTGGAGGAAGGGTGAAAGCCCTAAAGCAAGAAATAGTTGTTATGGCTGAAGACCATAGAATGCAGATCGCCGAATTAGAAGCTTGTGTTGCAGCGCATCCTGAAGAAGATAGCCAGGAACAATTTGAAGCACTGCGCAGAGCTTCCACGCAAATGAAGTCCAAAGCAAATGAAGCTGAGAGCCTGATGACACAAGCTATGGAGGCTAGGACTGAGCTTGAGACGCTCCCTTTCAAAGTCGGCCTTTTGGAACAGGTACAGGCAGCAGAACAGTCCCTAACTGTTCTGAGCGAAGAAGCTAAGACCTTAGAAGGCTTAGCAAAGATGAGGAAAATGAGTGAAGTGCGCAGAGTACAACAACAACTGCACAAGCTCAGAAATGAAGATTCTAATCTCACCAACAACATTCAGCCATTTATGGATGAATATGCTGAACTTGCTGCCCAAGCTGAGGCAAAGATCAAAGAAATTGTTGAATCTCAACAAATGATTGATGGCATAACTAAAGAAGAAGCCAGTTCATACATGGTCCATATAGCTACGGAGTGCTTGGATGAAATGGAATCCACTATTGCGCAGTGGAAAACACATTTGCCACAACCAAAGCAAGGGCAGATGCGCAGGTGAAGCGACCACACGCTAGTGCGAGTGGCTCGGGGACGAGCCACAAGTAAGTGTTAGGGGCCTGTTGGAGCATAGGCCGCAGATATAGTAAAGCTACAAATTTTGAGGAAAAAGCACAAGTGTCGAGAGGAAACTGCTAATTTTGTATAAGCACCAATTTTCGGGCAGAAGCAAATAAGTGAGCAGTACGGCGCCAGATGGACGAGCTCAGCGCAGATCACGGACCAGAAACCGCGGAGCTCGCGCACACACGTCAAAGAAGAATGAATGTGGCCGAGTAGAAAGCTCAACTACCACAATAAATGAAGCAACGGAGTAGAGGGCTCAGCTACCCTCATTAAGGCTAAGTACAGAAGTTATGGTTGCTCTAACCAAGGAAGAGCAACGGACCAAAGCAT
Source organism: Larix kaempferi (assembly GCA_027924585.1). Taxonomy (NCBI): domain Eukaryota; kingdom Viridiplantae; phylum Streptophyta; class Pinopsida; order Pinales; family Pinaceae; genus Larix; species Larix kaempferi. The sequence goes on along the minus strand of BSBM01001175.1, from coordinate 880,276 downwards.
TAAAGGCGAAGGACATGGAGCAATAAATGATGAAGCGGCGCCCATACCCGCAATCTGCGCCGAAAATCACGGAGCCTGCAGGAAGCGGCGACGTGACTGCAAGCGGCGCCTGCAGTACACCTAGCCATATACGCGGTTAGGGTTTTTGGGGAATACTGTTGGGAAAGGCCCACAGTTTTGTAAAGGTGTGACCCTCAGGGCCACCTATATATATGTATAATTGATAAGGGAGAAGTTTAGTTAGTAAGTTGGTTGGTTGAATGTTGATTGTTTTCTACTGTGTTGTTAGAAGACAAGAGCTAGAACTGGGTAGCTGTGAAGCTAATCCCTGAGTTGCAGACAGTATGAGTCGACGTCTGAACCATTGTAATCTCCGTAGAGGAAGAGAGTAGATCTAAGAGAAGGGCTCCCAGCTGTGTGCGTGGAGTTTCCTGGAAAGATCTAAGGCTGCAGCTGTGTGTGCAGCATTACTGTGTAACTTCCTTTTGAGTTAATATAAGATATACTTCCCGTGGACGTGGTTTCCTGTGGAGGTGAATTCTATAAGTCTTGTTGTTATGTTAATGTTCACGTGAATGCATGTCTGTGTTGTTATCTGTGCTTTTATGAACATTGCGTTATCTTTATGAATATGTCAAGTACGTTCTTGAAGTCTCCTTAGACGTTATACTTGTTAAGTATCGAGGAAATCTGTAGATCGTCGTCGCTGCGATGCTTGACAGGTGTGTGGCTGCGTCGTGGCGTAGGGCCAGAGACATTACTATATCGGACGCCGAGGGTAATCGCCTAGGCCGTCGAAGTGGAGATACCGCACAGCTAAGCTGGTACGAGTTTCAGCGCTGTCGCGCTAAGAGATCTACGGGAGGGCAAGACATCCCGCGCCAAGGACTCCTGGAAGAGGGGAGAAGATTGCAGTCTTCGCATCGCCAAGGTTAAGGAAGCCTGATTCCTTAGCCCCCCCATAGCCACTTCGAGTGAGACTTCGGGCAGCTGCGCAGCTCATTGCCGAGAGGGCCAGTGCGCCAAGGGGTGTTTGTTGCTGCGCTTCATTAAAACCCGGGTCTGTCCAAAAAGAAGCCAACAATCATCCACTTCATCATTCACTAAAATTTATTCATCATCAAAGGCTGCTACAATGGCAACTTTATCATCCACTTCATCATTCACTGGTGTATCTACACAATGGGATTCACCTTCCTCTTCATGCTTTGCTTTACAAACGATGATTTCAAGCTTCTCCTCTACTTTATCAAGGACTTCTTTTACTTTCTTGTCTTCGTTTTCTTTCTCTGCTTCTTCTACAAAAGCTTTTTCTAATGTACCAATCTGCTGCAAAGTATTAATGTTTCTTCTCTTTTTACTGTATCTCATGTCTAAAGCATCCCAATAAGCTTTTGTACTAACAACTTGACGAACACAATAAAAAACGTTTTCATCCACTGCCGACAAAATAAGAAATCTTGCTATTGCATTTTTTCTATTATGAGGATCTTCAAAATCTTTTTGAACAAAACGCCATAAATTTACTGAACAAAGCAAATATTCTGGCAAAATCGGCATAGATCTATTCAATATTTCATCTATTTCTTCATCTTCATTGATCTGATTCTGATCTAGATCTTCATTGATCTGCTCCATAGCTAAAAATACTCTATATTTCTCTTCAATTTTTTTTCTTTCAGAAATAGCAACAATTCTTCACACCAAAAGGAATTATTTTCTTTCTCAAAATCAATTGATATTCATCAATATAAGGCTGCTAGTTTTAATATATAAAGATGCTCTCACCACACTTCACAAAACTTTTTAAGAAATCAATTCTGGCTTTTTATCTTCCCAAAACAAACTTTTTATAATTCTCTTTCACTAAAATTTATGTTTTTCATATTATAATTCTCTTTCACCAAAATTTCAGCTTCTCGTAATTCTCTTTCACCAAAATATTAGCTTTTCTTTTTGCTAAAATTTAAGAATATAAATATTATTTTTAACAAAAGCACAAACTTCTTTTCAAAAAATATTTTTTTTGTCAATATAACTTTGTGTGCAAACGCTATCTAAATCGGATAGCTTGTTAAAATGATATCGAAATTAAATACCTTCATTAAACTTTGTTCGGTTTAACTTCTTCACGCGAGACTGCAAGATTTTTTAACTCACTAGGCTCCTTCTATGCAACGGTCTTCACAAAATCAGATAGCTTCAACCAGAAAATGATTTTCATTTTTTTCTCGGGGAGCAGCATTCTACCAAACTTCACTCTGCAGCAGACTTTACTCTGCGTTCAAGACTGCTTCAATAGAAACAAAACAAGGTGCACTTCAACAATCTCTATCGAGTTTCGATTTCTGGTTCTGCTGGACCTCATACCTCATACGGGGCAGCAGGCTTCCACATCAAACTTTCCAAGATGGAAAACATATTTTCTATGAATTTTCTTCATGACCAGAAGGTGGCAACTTCTCTGCGTCGGATGCAGTCTCACTGAACTCTTCCTTCAAACTGGATCAGGTCTCCACGAATGCTCAGTAACTTAACAACTTGCAGCGATCTTTTCTTCCTCACAGTAAACCACAATTTTCTTCAGGCGAAGGAGAGATTCTTTTCTGCGGGCTTCCTCTTAAGGACTGCAGTGGACTTTTCCATCAACCACTGTCACAGCTCGGGTTCTGTACTCAACGGGCTTTCTCCATCAACAACTGACCCAACCAATAACTGGTGGAGTCTCAAACATTCTCCAACGTCATCCAAGCAAATTACTCAGAAATTCTGCTCAGGAACATCTCACTAGAGAGCAGATTTGGCTCAACAAAACCTAACGTTCAACAAAACCTCAAATCAAGAAGAGGCTCTTAACCAAACGCTCTGATATCATGTTCAAAATATGGGCAAAGACATGAACAAAAGAGTTACAAGCACGATTGGCTGAACTATTTATTTGATATTAAGCCGTTGTATATATAAGTTACTTTGACGGTTTAAGGCAATACTGACTAACCGATCGTAGAACTGAATAACTGAATGTAACTAACCCAACTTAACTAATGAGATTATTATTTCTAACATGGACTGCAGTCCATGGGCATTGCATTCTAGGACTTGTCCTGGCAATCTACATGCAACAACCACACCACCTGCAATTCGCAACATATGCTCAAACCCATGGTTTCGAAAGCCACGACTATATTTCTTGAATGGTTGCCTATTTATTTCTTGAATGGTTTCCATCTCTCTCCGCAGATCTTTTCCAAGTAAAAGTCGTAATTTTATTCATAGTAAAGCAAAATTACATATAACAGATGCTTGAGCGGCATTTCAAAGACTGATCCTGGTCAAAAGAAAAAGTTTGATATCCAAAGAAAACTGCCTATATTCATTCTTGGAGGACAACCTGTAAGAAGGCCCTGAACTTGCAATTCTAGAGACTGATCCATCAAAAAGAGTTTGCCTTTCATATCAAGTGAAAACTGCATGTATTCTTTCATAAATAAATTCCTGTAAGTAAGCGCTGAAATTTCAATTCCGTAATATTTATCCAACTAAAAGATAGCGGGGATCTTTCAATAATAACTGGCTGTAAGAACTGAGAACCGTCGGTAAGAATTTTATGTATTCATTCTTATATTTTACAGGAAAAGTAACATATTGCTATTATTATTAGAAAAACTTTAAAATAATTATGTAAAAATTATATTCAAAGAAATTTTATTATTAGAAAAACTTCAAAATAATTATATAAAAATTCTATTCAGAGAAATTTTAGTTATTGAATAGGTTTTCAAACCATGAACTTCGATTTCAACTCGTAATCTTTATATACAATATTATTTTTATTTCACTTCATTTACCAATATACCTACACCCCGAGGGCATAATAAGAAGCACATTTTACTGCAAACGGCGGATTAGAAGAAAAATCTCGGAAACTTCGGTTTATATGTGTCGCAGAGATCGAATAGTATGATTAAATTCAGATTCTAAACTATTGATCATCCTTATCGACATCAATTTGTGAAGGATCAGCGTGGGTCTCATCGCGCTCGTTTTGATTTTAAGATTTTAAAACATAAACAGAACCTAGAATCAAAATTTATAGTTAAGGATAGCCTAGCCGTGGATCTCGTCACATTGGGCTTTAATTTGGAGCTTGTAAAACAGAGACAGAGATCTAGAATCGGTATCCATGGCTATGGATAGCCTGCGCGTGGATCTCATCACGCTGGACTTTGATTTGAAGATTTTATATTCTTGTCGAGCTTTAAAAACCTTAATATACATCATATAAAATTTACGGAGTTAAAATCCAACAGTAATACCAAAGATTCTTACAGAAAAATACAAAAGAATGAGAGAAGGAAATACAAACTCCCACTGGGAAGATAATAAGATAATAGTAATCATGTGCAAATAATAGTTCTATTTACTTTTTATTAGTTTTACAGTCGATGCAAATGACTTGCAATCATGTGCCTGAAACTGACAATGTAGAAATAATGTCTTACTAAACTTTTCAATTTTTTTTAATTTTCAACAATTTGAGACAAAAACACCTGTGATGATAGGTTAGTTTTGAAAATAACAAGAAATTTTCCAAGCCCAAATTCCAATAATTAAGGCTAAAAGAAAAGAGCTAAGAATTTATTACATCGGAAAGTAAATGTTCTTCTGAAACACAAAAGATAATTACTAGGATACTAGTAAGCTTCAAATATTCCTAAAAAACTAACATGGCTCAAAGTTTAAGTTATTACCTGGCTCAACGTTGGAACCCTATCATTCTCATTGGCTCAAAGTTGGAACCCTATCATTCTCATTATCTGTCATTCAACATGTAATGCGAGAGAAGCATGCCGAGTTTAGAATTTCTATTGCTCCAGCACTATGCGTACTTTCTCTACCTCGCTGTAATTCAATTGAAAATGAGCTGCAACATAAATGCAGGGAGCTGAATGCGATATGGTTCCTGAATTTGTTACGAGGGAGTTGAATTTGATATGGTTTGATATGGTTTTCTCATTCATATTCAATTAGCTTAGGTTTCTGGAAGTTGCGAGTTTGATTTAATAAATTCTTAGCTCTTAGAAACGCCGTTTAACTTGTTTCATATTTCTGATATGACATGTCTGTTTATAATTCTCATACTCTATTTTGAAGGTATGTTGTATATGACAAAATTTATGTACTTTTGGCAGCACCTTTTTGTTTGCCAAAAACATGCAACATTGTAAGGTGACTCTTTCTGATATGAATGCATGCAGGCTTTAGTATGCACGGTGGCAACCCTAATTATTACATTGGCTTTAGTATTGTAGCCAAAGGATAGTGCCAGTATTTCAGAGATCACAATTTTTTATGATCGAGATCCCTCAAGTTTTCAAAACAGAGATCGCACAGGTTTTAACTTAGTGATGCACAGGTTTGCACAGTAAAAATACAGAGATCACACGGGTTTCAACGAAGCGATCACGCAGGTAAACCGAGATCCCCCAGGTTTTAACTCAATAATGCACAAGTTCGCACAGTAAAAACACAGAGATCACACGGGTTTTAACATAGAGGTCACACAAGTTTTTTTGTTATCACTGAGCACGCTTAGGTTTTAACTCTCAAGATCTTTGTTTATGAGATTAACAGAAAACTATGAGGCTCGATCACTACCAGTACCTATTAACCTAGTATCGACCAACTCTCAAAAATTATAATTACACAGTTTTATTCTATATATTTACTGAATTCATAAGGAGGTCGAGATAGTAGTCTCTCCTCTCATGCAAGGTACAAAGATCACTTGCATTAAGAGAAAAAATAATAGGAAACTATATTTTTCATGCAAGGTACAAAGATCGGTTGCATTAAGAGAAAAATTAACAGGAAACTATATTTTTCAACAAACCTTAAGGTTTGAGAGAAATTTTATATCATTTTTAAACAGACTCTTACTTTGATACAAAATCACTCAAATCATGAGATAAACCAGTAAGTGCCAAAAGATCATGCAGGAATTACTAGTAGCCTGTAAATAGTGAAGTTCAGCCTCCAGAGTCTCAACTTCAAGTCATTTGGTTGATGTTCATGTAGCTTTGTAGGCTTGTAGCAGACTAGCACTAGAATGTTAATGTATATCGTAAATTTGTAATCAATGGACAATAATCATTGAACACTGAAATTTGTAGTACCTAGATCCTCATTGTAATAATAGAAAAATAAAAATAAAAAACAATGGAAACATCATTGAGTTAAATGAGTTTTTCTTTTTTTATGATAAATCAATGCAACTTGCAATGGAAAGGAATAGAAATAATACTAATTTAATATATTTTTCTATTTATTAAGTGAAAGTATGGTTGGAATTTCGAAATTCTAATTTGGAAAATATAGTTTTATATAAGATCAAATATATTTTATATTAATAATACTAATACTATGATACTATTAAAATAATTAAGTTTTAGAAATTTTATTGCCTTTCAAAAATATGTTTAAATGATAAATTTACTCTTCACACAAAATGGTTAATGAAAATTTTAACCGTCTTTGACGGTCAAAATGCATCATGACGGTCATTTTTCCTGTCAAATTCCATCACTGCTAGGCATGTATTGACCCTTCCAGTCATATTTACCAGTACTGTCCACCTAAACCGGAGGCCTTAGAAGGGTAGGAATTTGGTAAAATTCTCACCCATTAAAAATGACGATTTTGACACTATTTACAAACGTTTTACAATTTCTTTGGTTTTATTTGACGAGAGAACATGAAAATCTAAACCGTATTTGGCGGACAAAATGGCCCATAAACACATTTTGAACATCAAATTCCAGCAATGGCGCTGTACTGTCAACATTATATATGTGTAACCTTCTTTCTGCTATATATATTCCCCTTCCTTCTCTACAAATCCACTCCGCAACTATAGTTTAGTTCTTCGAAAACTCAAGGGTAGGGACTCTTTATTGGGATGGGTAGTTTGCTGCTGCCATATGTGAAAGATTTTGTTGATAGCGTCGGCGCTGTGCTTTTGTTTTTATTTTATTCTAGGTATCCATCACAGAATGCGGGTTCTTCGACAAATGCTGCAGTGCCACGGAACCAATGGTTGTTCTGCAATATTTCGTCAACGCCCATTGGGGATCTACAGTTGCCTTGCCTTCAAATAATTCCTCTTGCTTCCCATATGCTTTGGATAAGGGGAGAAGATGGAGGGACTCCTGGGCTCTGCCCTCATGGCATAGTCCTTTCTTCAGCTCCTAACCTCAACTCCTCTATGCTTTCTCTGATCGGTTAATGATGGCTCACATCAGAGGGATTTCTATGGGTTTATACTCCTTCGTAGTAATTGAATTGAGCGGTCTCCTTTTTTCCAAAGTACTCTCCTGCTACAAAATTCCTTTATTGCCACTTTCTTATTTAATTTAGCAGCTTTTGCATCATGTCTGTCTTATCTATGAAATATCTTCAAAAATTTCCTTGTTATCACCATTGTCCCACCACACTAGATAGAATGGATTCATACACAGGCAGCAACCATTAAGGGAATTGAAGATTTGTAGAAGTTTGAATAGCCTCTGTAATAAGAGTAGGTGAAGCTAGAAGTATAACGAATAAGATATTACTGGATAGTAAGCTGTGACTATCCTTCATAAGGAGGAAGTAGGCCTACGTATTGAGAACTAACAAGTATGGATTTTGAGCTTACGAGGATAGACATTGGGGCAATTACCAACAAGAATCTCACCTCGTAGTTTCTCTTTCTGTTTCCATTCATTTGTTTTTTTCTTTGGGTCAAGCATCTATTGATTTATATGCAAAATATAGTATTGGGAACAAAATAGGGAAAGCAGATCTCCCCTATAATGTTTGGTGTCTAGCAAGCGTATTTGTCTAGCAGGTACTCTTGTCTTGCACTTATATAGAATAAAATGAACTTTATGATTACAAAAATGCTTACTGCAACCTTTTGGAGTAAAAGTAGTACTATAATAGCGTAAATATTTTTTAACCACGCTCACATGACGGACCTTAACAGCAATTTCATGACACGAAGTAAGTGGCTTACTTTTTACCTATCTTCTGGTATATGTTGATGAGAGTTACATAGTTTTCTGTTTCATTTTGTGTTTACTGTAGAAGTTTTCTTTTTCCATATTTCAGATTTGTGCAATGTGAATTATTAAATGGGATTATCATGAGTTATGGTAATTAAAAATCTTTGGAGACAATAGAATTGGTGCTAAATGACATTAACAGATTAGATTAAACCTTATGAGAAATTGTATGCCAGCCTTATCTTCTTTTTGGTTACCTTTTGTTTTGGTTTGATTGTGCAAAGCAACAAAGGTTTATTCAACTATAATAGTTGTTTAGTGGAAATGTACTTACCTGCTCATAAAACTTTAACAAGAAAGTTCTTATAATTGCTCATATGTCCACCTAATATATATAATGTGCTTTATTCAATTGAATTACAATAACATTGGTGTTTTCTTAATTGGGTTGTTAGCAAGTAACAAAATGAGATATGTAAGTCTAGCACAATCACTTAACTTGTAGTTGGTGAACACCCAGAGGTCAGAAGTTAAGTGCCATGAACAAGTTATATGTTACTTGTTCTCCATGCTTAATTCTAATTACATATTATTTATGCCTTAGCTACATGTTACCTTATTTAGTTAAATGGGTTGTTTTTTAATACATGTTATCCATCCATGAGCTGAGAGTTAGCCATGCATTAGTTAATAGTTATTTTTTATTTTTAAGCCACCTATACATCTTAGAATTTGGGGTGGACTATCATCTATGCTTTTCCTAGATTGAAGGAGGATAAGGCAAGTGTATGGTCTACATTAATTTTATGTATGGGCGTTTCAAAATTCCAAATAAACAATTATAAAATAAAAATAAATTAAAGAGTTAGTTTAACCAAGGAAAGAGTTTTATTTTAATAGTTAAAGTTAAAAGAGAGAGTTATTTCAATTATTCAATGCTAAAGGGGCTATTCAACTCCAAACTCAACTTCAAGTTCTCTAGTTCATTTCAATTATTTAATAATAAAGAGTGAATTCAACAAGTTTATCTCATTTATTTAATAATAAAAAGTGAGTTCAACAACGAGCTCAAGGACGAGTTTCTTAGTTCATTTCAATTATTTAATAATAAAGAGTAACTTCAAGTATGAGCTTAAAGAGAGTTTGGAAGGGTGAGTTATTTCAATTATTTAATAATAAAGAGTTAGTTCAACTCCAAGCTAAAGGAAAGTTCTCAAGATCATTTCAACTATTTAATAATAAAGAGTGAGTTCAACAATGAGCTCAAGGGCTAGTTCCCAAGTTCATTTCACATATTTAATAATAAAGAGTGGCTTCAATGACTTGCTTAAAGGCGAGTTTCTAATATTTTAATAGTGGAAGGGTGAGTTATTTCAATTATTTAATAATAAAGAGTGAGTTCAACCACGAGCTCAAGGGAAAGTTCCCGAGTTCATTTCAATTATTTATTAATAAAGAGTGAGTTCAATGAGATCATTTCAATTATTTAATATAAAGAGTGGCTTCAACAACGAGCTTAAAGACGAGTTTCTAAGTTTTTTAAGAGTGGAAGGGTAATTTATTTCAATTATTTAATAATTAAAGGGAAAGTTATGCAACCTCGTATTGTTTATGCCTCGGTTGAAGAGCGAGTTCTCTTTCAACTACGTGTCATGCTCATTTGTGGCAGGTGTGGTAATTGCTAAGAAGTCATGTTATAAATATGGATTGAGAGGATGGTTTCTAAACGATTCAATGCTCTCCTTCACTGCGATCCTCTAAGTGCTAACAAATTTCCAAATGTTGTTTCCCTCTTTCAATGGGGTGCAGAAATGTAGCAAGCGGGCTTGGAAAGTATGCAAGCAACAAGCATGACATGAACTACTATAGAGAAATCTAGAGCCTTGGAACCTTGAACTTATTAAATACATTTCTATTGGGTTATTGTGGGAGACTTCATTGTTGAGATTGCATCTAAGCAGGTGTTATAAATATAATATTTCTTCCTTTGATGGCCCGTTTCTTTGTTTAATTTCTGCACACACATCTAGCCTTTTGGTTAAAATATTCTACTAACTTGGTTGTGAGAATTGCAATGGGTAGGTGGAAATACTGAGATCTATAGATTGAGAGTTACTAATTCAAATTTGGCCTTTATATTCTGACTGAGATAATTTTCCTGTGTATTTCTAATTGTCACATTTTCTCACTTATCGATATCCACATGGGTTTGGGTTTCATGATGCTTTGTTTTGGCCTACGATCTTTGCTTATGTGTGAAGAAATGCCTTGTTGTGGTTCATTGGTTATAAGGGGTGAGAACTCGATCTTATTCAATTTATTTGTATCCTTCTCAGGGATTCCTTTTTCCTTTTAGTGAAAAAATACTCGAATTTGATGGTATGAGCATAGGAGATCATTGAAATTTTTTGCGCATGAGTTGTTTTGCCTATATTTTCCTCTATATTTTAACAGTTAATGTGTGCTTATGCATATGCAAAAGAACCCTCAATCTTTCTTTCAGTGAGAAGACCATGAACGTGTTAAAGAAATGTAACTGGAGAAGATATTCTAAATGTACTTGTATATTGTATTATTGTACCCCTCCTTCGGGAGATGTCATTTATGTAATTGATAATGTAAGAGTCATTGAAAGAGTCAATGTAAACCCTAGGACTTGTGCCGGCCTAGAAGAACCCAGAAAATAATATTATATTATGTAATTGACAAGTCGGTCCAGTCAGTTAGGTCAAGTCGGCCCTCTTGAGGAAAACGTCACCTCAACTGAAGAATATAAATAGGAGGTTGAGTTGATCATTTGAATCACTCATCTCACCCACTCAAGTTCACATAAGAGAGAGAGAAGTTTGCACAATTAAAGGAGAGAAGTTGTTTTTGTCTTGGGGTTTTATCTTGTACTTGATGAATTCTATATTGAGGATGTTTTGTTAGGGTTTTCTCCCTTGTCGTTTCCTCGAGAGAAATTTTGTGTCCTTTGTGTTTGTTGTGCTTGTCTTTCTTTCAGTGATTAGATTGTTTCATGTTATTATGCTAAGCACGTAAAAACTAGCATGGTTTCAGCGTAGACCTGAAAGAAAACATTGTACAACCTCCGCAACAATAGAAACTAGGAATTCTTATTCCGAGTGCTCTCTCAACAAATCAGCTAAAAAAGAGGGTTTATCTAACTCACCTCACTAGGGAACATCTTTCTGTTGAAGCATAATTCAATTTCGAGAATTTTCATTTTTGAGTCTATCACTGTAGCTTGGAGAACTAGGGCATCAAGTTTTTGGAAGATCTGCTCACATATTTGGGAGAAAGGGTACTTTTCTCAACTCATGTTGAGGAGGAACATCATTTCATCTAGTCAATTATCCAAGATCCTAAAGTTGGTAAATTAGGGTTCCTCTATCAAGCCCTAAGTCAAGGTAGAAGTAGTTTTGAGAAGGAAAACTTTACTGGTAAGTACTACATCCATTTCCATTTGAGGTTCTCATATTTTCAAAATGAAAAACACTACCAAGCTTAATGAGAATCTTGAAGGAGCTGAGAACTTCATGGCATGGAAATATACAGTCATGCTCATTCTTGAAGAACATGACATAGAAGGTTTTGTAAAAGAGGGAGTTGCAGAACGAGAAGGAGATGAGACCAAAGCAAGACACAAGAAGAATATGATCAGGGATAAGAGGATCATAGCTGACTCTATCAAATATTACTCGATTCCTCAAGTGTCCTCAAAGAAGACTCTAAAAGAAATGTTTGATGCTTTGACCAACTTGTTTGAAGGAAAGAACATTAATAGGAAGATGACCTTGAGAAATCAACTCAAGGGTGTGAAGATCAAAAAGTCTGAGACTATGCACTCATGTACTTCTCCAGAGTATCTCAAATCAAAGAACAATTAGAAGCTATTGGAGACATGGTAGAAGAAGCTGAAGTTGTGATGACCACTCTAAATGGTCTTCCTAGAGATTGGGAACCTTTTGTTCATGGCATATGTGCTACGAAAATATTAATCATGTTCAAACAATTCTGGGAAGAGTGTGTGCAAGAAGAAGAAAGAATAGCTGTAAGAGAAGAGAAACTAAATGATAATGAAGATCAAGATTTGGAAACTCATGCCAAAGGATGAAGGAAAAGAAAGAATGATGTACATACTTATGACCACTCTCCCAGAAGACCTCAAAGATCTGAAAGGAGCAAGAGGATAAATAAATATGTTTCCTCCTTTGAATGTTTCTCTTGTCACAAGATCAGACAAATTGCAAGAAATTGTCCATTCAGATATGGACAATCCAAGAAGTAGAATAAAATATTCCATTCTCATGTAGCCGAAGAAAATGAATATGATGACGAAATCAAATCCAGAGAAGACGAAAAATCCAGTGAAGAATATGTTCTAATCTCAGCACTCAATGGTTTAGTATCTCATGGAAGTGACACTTAGCTAGTGGACAGTGGAGCCTCCAAACATATGATGGGATACAAGGACTCTTTTTCACATCTCATGCATAAATATTCTCCACACAAAGTAAATATTGGAGATGATTACCAATATCCTATCAACGGAATGGAAGAGGCTACTTACAAATTGGACTCTAGAAAGTCCATGAACATGAAGGAAGTACTATATGTTCTAGGTTTGAAAAAGAACCTTGTTTCTATCTCATCTTTAGTTAAGAAAGGTATTAGAATTGCATGTGTAGATGGTGAAGTTCTTATGTGCCCAAAGGGGAAGGCAATCAATGATGCAATCATTAATGGGGTTGAAGAAGGAGGACTATATAAACTCAAGGGTCATGCAAATTCAACACTAATGGCTAGTAGCATGAGCCCCTGTGAATTATGGCATAGAATACTAGCTCATGTACACTACAAGGCTTTTCCAATAGTGAGTAAGGTGGTGACTGGATTACAAAAATTTCAAGTTGATCATGAAGGAATGTGCAAAGGATGTGCACAAGGAAAAAGTACAAAGAACCCATTTCCAAACAGTGATAGCAAAGAAAAATGCATACTGAACATTGTTCACTCCGACATTTGTGGACCTATGACAACCACTTAATTAAGCGGGTATGTTTTCTATGCTTCTTTTATTGATGACTATTCCCACAAAACATGGATTTATTTTCTAAAGAATAAAAGTGAAGTTTTTGAAAAGTTTAAAGAGTTTAAGGCTCTTCAAAAAACCTCTATGAAAAGAAGATCAAGATACTAAGAACAGATAGTGGAGGGAAATATGCTTCAGGTGATTTCAAAGAATTCTGTAAACAAGTAGGGATTAAGAGGGAGCTTACCATTCCCTAATATCCACAGCAAAGTTGGAACCTTCAGGAAGAAAGGAGATATTTGTGGGTTACAATGAGAAATCAAAGGTTTACCGTATCTACATACCAAGATACCGCCATATTGAAATTTGCATGCATGTTACATTTGATGAAGACATAGCCTTCAAAAAGTCTAAGAAGACTCATGAGGATGAAGAGGAGCATGAATCTCCTAGAGTTATGGAATCTAATAATGCACCGGATAGGAATATTGAAGAAGAACTTACTCTAGAAGATCATGACATGACAGAACCTTAGAGACTTGAGGAGACACCTCATGAGGTAAATCCATGAAAGAGAAGACCACCTTGGGCACGATAAATAATACAAGATGCATGAAGATATGGTGCACCAGAAGGAACCAGTAGAGAAATTAAGAGACCAAGGCCATATTCTAGTTATGTAGCCCTGATGTGTAACCTTGTTGAAGAAGAACCCACATGTTTCGAAGATGAGGAAAAAAAGAAGGAATGGGTGGATGCTATGAATTAAGAATACCAATCCATCCTAAAAAATGATGTTTGGGATGTGGTACCAAGACCGAAGGACAAATCAATAGTTTCATCAAAATGGTTCTTCAAAACAAAACATTCAACAGACGAAAGGATTGAAAAGTACAAGACAAGGTTCGTAGTTCAGGGGCTCTCTCAAAAGGAAGAAATTGATTATGAGGAAACCTTTGCTCCCGTGGCTAGATATACCTCACTTAGAACCGTTTTTTCCTTGGTAGCTAAGATGAAATGGAAGTTACATCAGATGGATGTAAATACAACTTTCCTGTATGGAAAAATATAAGAAGAGGTATACATCGAGCAACTAGAAGGATTTGAAACAGATGACAGAAAAACACATGTATGTAAACTGAAGAAAGCATTATATGGGTTGAAGCAAGCACCCAGAGCATGGTAGGGAAGAAATGATGGTTTCCTAATGAGCTTGGGCTTTACCAAGAGTAAAGCAGATTCTAACCTTTATTATAAGGTCATAGAAGATGAACTTATGATATTGCTATTGTATGTGGATGATTTCTTTCTAGCAGGATAAGACAATCCCATCACTGAATGCAAGAAGAAGCTTGCTACAAAATTTGAAATGAAAGACTTTGGTATGCTGCACTATTTTCTAGGTCTTGAAGTATGGCAGTTCCCAGATGAGATTTTCCTAAGGCAAGGAAAATATACCATTGAGATCCTAAAAAGATTTGGAATGTTGGATTGTAAGGCCATGACTACTCTAATGGTGACAAACTTGAAGCCTTTGAATGATGCTTCATTAGAGATAGTAGATGTCACGTTGTATAGACAGATTATTGGCTCGTTGATGTATTTGACCAATACTAGACCAAAGATATGTTTTGCTATGAACACCTTGAGCTAGTATATGGTAGAGCTTAGACATGTTCACTTGATTGTAGCAAAACATGTGATGAGGTACCTAAAAGGTACATTGGACTATGGACTCAGATATGCATCAGATAGTGAGTTCAGATTGTACGGATATACAGAATCAGATTGGGATGGAAGTGTCAATGATAGAAAAAGAACTTCAGGATGTTGTTTTAGTTTGGGATCAGGTATGATCTCATGGCTCAGTAGAAAGAAGTCCTATGTTTCTCTCAGTACAACAGAAGCTGAATATGTCGCATCATGTTCAGCTTGTAGCGAAGCAGTTTGGCTTCGCAAGATGTTGGAAAGATTGTTTGATCCAAAGATAGATGTGATTGATATTTTCTATGATAATCAAAGTTGTATCAAGATGACAGAGAATCCAGTGTTCCATGATAGATCAAAGCATATCGAGATCAAGTTTCACTATATTCGGGATATGGTGCAGAAGGGAGCTGTAAAGCTCAAGTATGTTCCTACAAAGGAGAAAGTTATTGATGTGTTGACTAAGCCTCTGTCTCGCATAAAGTTTGAATACTTTCGAGAAAATCTTGGTGTGGTCTGAAAGGACCTGCCTCGAAAGAGGGAGTGATGATGATGATTGGTTTGACATGATGCTAGATGTTTATGGATCTTAATGCGTAGACATTGATTGATTAAAAAACTTGTTGACCGGAGTTTATTTTTAATTGATAGGCATTTTGATGTTCATGCTATTGCTGTTGGAGAGAGTGGGTGTGGCACTTCTGGAAATTGCAAGTGTGGAGACAACTATACCTCTGACCCCTATAATTGAAAATTATTAATAACATAATATGCAATGGAGACTGGTTATTGTTAAGTATGTTATACATGTGTTAAATGACATGGTTTGCAAATAATATATAAGTTTGTGTTTTAATAAATCGTGCCATAAATTGCCAATTGTTTGTCAACTAACATATCCCCATTAATACCATGCTGATGACCTATTGGCTTACCCATCCACTTGGTATTAATGCAGATGCGCTAGTTTATTTTTTTTATAATTGTTTATTTTGAATTTTCAATGATGACCATGAAATCCATCTAGATAGTACATTTGCCCCATCATTATTCAATCGAGGGAAAGCATAGATAGTAGTCCACCCCAAATTCTAAGATATAAACACATATTGGTGTAATGAAACTCGATATACTTGTATATGTTAAAGGAAATGATCTTGACATCGATGCCAATAATAGGAAAATCCATTAGCAATACTTTAAAACTGTGTAGACACTTCCAAGAACTTTAACATATCCATTTGTCTTTCATTGACATGTGGAAGAGCACTAAATATTGTTAGTTATATGGAGAGCACTCACCTACAGTGCCTAAAATTTGTTGTTAACTATCAAACCATTACCTTATACCCAAGAGTTATTACTAAATTACCAATATTTTAATACACTATGTGTTATAAAAATACCTTCCATTCGTGTTTGTATATTTTAAACACACTCGCTTATGAAAGTGATGTCTATATAAAAAAACTCAGTAACCTAAATAAAATTCATAAAAAGCTAAATAAACTATTATATAAAAAACTCAGTAATCTAAATAGAATTCATAAAAAGCTAAATAAACTATTATATAAAAAACTTAGTAATCTAAATAAAATTCATAAAAAGCTAAATAAACTATTTTATATCTTTCTTGGATCATTTCGAAGTTCTAAGTATAACTCACTATCATTTATTGTTGAGAAGCGTAGGAACATTTCCTCTAAGAGTTTCTTGTTTGATGTTGTCCTCTATCTCGAATACCTATGTATAGAAGAAGAAGAATCACACGTGAATTTAATAGTCATCTAGATTAAATTCTTGTAAGTAACATGATGATCTTGTTGAGACCCTTGCCTTTGACTATATAACAATTGATTACATTATAAAACCTTGCCCATACATCCATTCTCAGGAATAAAAATGTTTACATATATACAAAAGGAATGAGTTCACCAAAAGATGTAAGAATGAGTTCAATCCAGTAGTAGTCGGGAAAGGGCCTTAGCCCTACAGTTAATGTTTTGGTTTTTGCTGAAGCTAATTTCTAGACTTTTCCTCTGAATTTTAGCTAAGGCGTTGATTCAAGTTTGTAAAGTTTTTGAATGGTGTACACTATTAGAAGGTCCATGTTTTGTGAATTTATTGGAGGCGTCCTAAAAGAGGGTCACTTATTTTTTAATTTTGTTATATATCCTAAAATTAGTAAAGAAATTTATGTTTCAAAATTAAAAATATTATTTTAAATTTATTTTAGAATTAAGTATATAAAAATTCAAAACTTTTATGGATTCACATTTGGAATCATTATTAAAGTCGAGATCCTTACGAGTTAAGTCACAACATTATTCAAGAGAGCAAATTTGCAATTGTTTTGTAGTGTTAAGATTTCATGGTACAACTTTTTTTAATGAATCCAAACAAGAAAAACAAATTCTTCAAAGTTGAAATCCTTAGAGATTTAGAATTTTTATTGTAAGGCTGTGGGTCCTATCTAGGTTGACCTATGTCATGCGGGTTCACAAACTCGTCGTGGTAAGGATTTTATTCTTAGAGTGTAATTGTCGTAATTGCTTAATCCTAGAATCTTGCCAATTGTTTTTAGCAATGTTACACAGGTACGCATCCTCAAGGGTAGGAAACACTCTTCCACGCCCCCACACGTTTCAGAAACTTGGAAACTACATTGGAAACATCCCCTCCACGTCCCCATTTGAAGGAAACTCAAGGAAACACAAAAGGGAAATGTTTCCCTCCTAAAAATGGCGTCCCCACATTTCCTTTGACATTTTTTTACCAAAAAATAAAAAATTAAATGATAAAGAGCCACGCCGTCCATTATTTTACTTCTCAGTAGCCTTGATTTCCTTTTTTGTTCAATATGGTTCTATTTCCAAATTTGTTTTATCAGTTATCGTTTATGTACTATTGTATTTCATTTGACGTATGTTTTAAACTTGTATTAATCTTTAGATTATAAAATTAAAGACTTTAATGATTTATGCTCCAACTTTCAATTTTTATGTATTATAATAAAAAATTTGTAGTATTTCTGGTGGGTCCCCTATGTTTAAGACTTTGACGTACCCCTCGATGTTTCCTAAAATTTGGGGGGGTACTTCTGCATAAGTCATTTCTACGTTTCCCCGCCCCCGCGCCCGAGAAACTTGGGGGAACATTGGTTTTTAGTGTTTTGCAATTCTATTTAAATGCAAGACTTTTGGAAATTTAGAGGCTCAATTCGCGAGTTGCAAGGCTCACGTCATGCATGCACTTAGGCCCACATGATGCATACATCCGGTCTATGTGCAGGCACCTAGACTTGATGTCCCTCCATGAGAGTGTCTCTCTAGTAAACAATAGTTTTCAAGAGAACAAAAGGTATAATCAATGCTGGAAATTGACGCGCAAAATGCTTGGCATGAGCCATTTTGGCTGTCAAATACGGCTTAAATTTTGAACTAGCCATCAAATAAAACAAAGGAATCTGTAAAATGCCTATTGACAGTGTCTATAAAATGACGAGTAGAATTTTTACCAAATTCCTACCCTGGGCATGATTGTTGTTTAGGTATAATTGTTGTTTTGCATATTTTTTTGTTTAGGTATAATTGTTGTTTTGCATATTTAAGATCATTTTTCAATATTTTATATTTTTTTTCACAATTTATCAAATTTCTAATTTGCTAAAATTTAATCAACAAAAAAGGCTCTTTAATTTCCTAAGTCCTAATTTCCCAATTTCTTCATTAATTCCAACAATAAAGATCAATATCCTCACTATCTCTTCACCATCTCTTCCCAAGAATGAAAATCAATATCTCTCTTCTACCAAAAATTTCATAATGTTTGATATTTGCATGAAGTCAAACTCTTGCAATTTGTGATATCTCTTCTCATCATAATTGTTTAGAATGAAGAAGTTGTTTTTTTATTTTATTAAGTATAATTGTTTTATGATTTGTTTTAAAAAATTATTTATATTTAGTTAAATCATTTTAAATCATATCCAAAAAAATTATATAAAATAATAATAATTCATTTATGCTTTTTTATTATGTTTTTTTAATATATTCATTTATATAAAATAATAATAATTTTCAAACCCGACCAGACTAACCCTGGCGACCCTGGCAATCTTTGATTGCAGTACAACCTAACCCTAGCAATCCTCAGCAGAGCTTCAAACCCAACCAGAGCTTCAACTCCAATACCAACAATGGCAACATAGACTCCAACCCCAATGCGGCCAATGGCAGTCCATATCCAGTCTCCATCACCAACCAACTCAACTAGAGCTACAACTCAAGCAAAAACCGAAGGGACGAAAAGCACAAACCCAACGCTGTGCAAGTAGTGGTTGAAAATCTTATTAAGATCTTGAAAATAGATATTGAAATGATGAACTCTAGGATTATGATAAAAAAAACATTTTAAGGGCATTGTTATTCTAGTTATTTTATATAGCCTAGAAGTTTGGGTTTACTCCTCCAAGCCTTGGAGCAAAATTGAGCAAAACCAAAGCATTTTGTAACCTATAACTTTAAAATTAAATTAAATACTCTCGTCTTAAATACTCAGATTCCAAATCAGGTTTGTGAATGGCATTGCCAACATCTGATCATCGAGCAATGGCCTTATATCAGCATAAGTCTCATTTATTTTTAAAAAAAGGAAAAAAATAAATATACATGTACATAAATGAATAATTAATAAAGCCAAGGTGATTCATGTATTTTAATCCAGAATGGCTCTGAGTTTATTCCAAAGGTTAATCATAAATCTACCCTTCCATGATTACATAAGTTATAGGATTTATGTTTTGCTCCTAGACTACTTTACTAGATTAAATATTATAATTAATTGGTTTTGGATGGAAATGTATTGATCATATGACTAACTCTGCTATTTTGATTGTGTTTTCATGAGATCATTTTGTAGATTGCAGGTTGAAAATGAGTTGGTTGGCATATCTGTCGTATAACTAAGGGTTTCATTTGCAGAGATAACTGGTTCTTCCCAGCCAGTCACCATTTGTTGTAGGCACAATAGATCCCATATTTTATCCAAAATATGGGAGCCCCAATTTCATATCAAAGAGTAACTTAATCAATTTTGGGGTTGTTCAGCCTGTTTTCCATTCATTTTCCTGCCTTTGATTTGATTTAATTAAGTTAGTAAATTTTTCTTCTCGAAATTATGCATTTTTAGTGTGTTTTTATGAATTGCGGAAATAAGTTTTTGGTTAAAAAATTTCGATCATCCCGCAACCCGCAATTGCAGATTGCAGATTGTGCACCCTTTGGTTTGCATTTGAAGTTTTTCCTCCCGCAACCTGCAAATTGCGGATTGCGGGATGCGGAAAGGGGTTTTTAGAAAATTGAACGTAAAGTTTTCTTCCCGCAACAAGCAACCCGCAAATTGCAGATTGCGGGATGCAGAAAGACCATTTTAATCAAAAATAGTTTATACTTCCCGCAACCCGCAATTGCGGGATGCGGGAAGTGGTTTGACCGCACATTGTGTTTTTTGTTCCGCAACCCTCAACCCCCATTTGTGGATTGTGGATTGCGGGAAGGGTGTACATATTTGCAAATAACAAGTGCCCTCACTTGGCATCCCGCATCTCGCATCCTGACCGTTGATATACAATGATTCAACAACCATGATTGCATCTGGAAGGATAAGTTAATTTTTATTTATTTTTGGTGTTTAGTTCGTCGTTTTCAAGCATCGATCCGGTTTTTCGTTTGCGTTATTTGTTTGATCAGACGTGAAATATTTGAATCTAATGATTGCTTGATGATCAAAACTTTCAAATTTGACTGTTAATCACATGTGTTATTATGTAAATCTATTTGATCCTACAGCAAATTTTAACTTATACATGATTGATTGATATTTCACTCACAGAGATGATAATTGCAACTTGCACATCGTAGACATGCAATCATGCCAGTTAATTATACATAATCGATGTCAAATCCTGTGGTTTTATTTCCTATAAGGGTTGCTATGAATAATCTGTTGGTTTACGACAATATATGCAGTTTTTTATTGATATCATAATATCTATGCTAACAATCATGATGTAAGTAAAATGCAGAGAGTTTCTGGTATTTCTCTCAAAGCATTCTGTTGAGAAAGAGCCTCAGCTAGTGGGATACTCTGAACCTATTCCTACACCATTTGACTCTGATGTTTCTGATGACAGCACATATAGTGAAGAGGAAGATGGTGAGGTTCAATTCACATATGAACGACTCCTTTTCAACAAGCAAAAGAAGGGTGATAAAGAATAAGTTGATCAAGATAATACAATTGTTCAAGACTTAATCATCAATTTGCCACCTATGTGTCCCACAATTCCTCTCAAGGATGATCTGCTAGCTGATTTTTCGATTTTTGAAGATATGTTTGGTCCTAGTGAATGCACGGAAGATTTCATTTGTTCCTCGCCAGCTACCTTCAACAACTCATGATCTATCTTGATTCTCCTTAGCTTACAACAGGATGTTCTAAAAAATATGTGGTGTAATATTGCTAGAAACTATATGATGCCCAGTTTGGGATCTGAATTGGTTTATTATTATTCATATGTATAAGGATTGTTAGATGTTTTAGGCCAAGGGGAAGCTTTTTCTTGGCCATTTTAGGATAATTTAGTTTTGATTATCCCTGCTTTGTGGGAGATTTGATCCTGAATTATTACTTTGTAATTATTATTTAAGGGGTTTTAGAACTCATAGCAAGGGATGGATGGTTAGGGGACATAATCGCCAAAAGAGACTAGAGATGCTCTGTTTTTGTAGACTATGTAATGTTTTGCAGGCCTTAATACATAATAAGTTTTCTTCGGCTATCTCTTCTGTTATAATTTGTCAAATGTTTTTCATGGATTGTGATTTTGCTTTGACACATTCACTAATGTTGTTCATTGTTTGCAATTAGTAATTTGCATTGGTTTATAGTTAAGATTTCTCTCAACTTATGATCTCTGCAATTGATGTTTTAAATTAATGTCTTTATCTAAAACGTTTTATCTATTTCTGCAAATGATTCACAGAAAGCATTAAGTGAATGTTAATTTGTCGATTAACATTCTAGATATAGGATAAACTTTTATGGACTTAATTCTTAAGCTATGGTTGGTTGAATGTCTTTAACTGATTATATCTTGAATTACTGAGTCAAGATCCAGTTTTGCACGTCTGTTAAATTGGTGAAAATATTTAGTAATTTTCAGATCAAGTTATCTTGTGCACAAACAAATCATTCCTTTTAGAATAGGCTTGAATTAGATTAGTTTTCTTTTCAAAGTTGGACTAACTCTTAGGATTAGGAAAACTCTCGTATTTCCTCATAGGAAGAAAGATCCTTTCTAGGATCAAACACACACAAGTGCTAGCGGAGGCCTTTATATTCGTGGGTGTTAGCCACACCTAACAGCTCGAGGATAGGGTAATACTTGTGTAGGATTATCTGAAGCCTTTGGCTGGGTTTTCATCCCCTGTTGTTTGCCTTGCACACTATTCCAACACATACACAACCAAGGCATCAACACCCCCCTGTTTTTTCACTCTAAAAAATCTATTTATTCGTAGAATATTGTGAAGTCATAGAATCATGAGGGATATCAAACCATGTTTCTAAAGAACCCATTGCAGAAGGCTCATACACTTAGCCAGAAAAGGTTTTAATGATATTTCCACATGATCAACAATAACACCATCAACACCAACAAAAATCTCAATCCCATATCAACCTATAGATATTGTACCTTGAGATGACACATAAAGTGTTGACAATATTGTAGAATGATGAATATCACCAAAACCCACCAAATCCTACCACTCTCGCACATTTAGTGCACTTTAAGACCTTTATTAGTATAGTATTAACCATATATCCCTTTCAAAATATATCCACCATCATATCTCTTCCTCTCAATTAGGCCATATATATCTACATTAACCAACTAAAGAGGTGTAATAGACCTCCATGATTTTTTTTACCAAAAAAATTCATTGTGTTGTTTTCCAAATGCAACCTTCACATACAACAAGTTATAGAACTTGTTGAGAATTTTATACTGAAAACAAGAACTCTAGCCAATAGCCATAACAACTCATATCTTTGCACAAAAAAACACCAAAACACAACCCTAATTAAAAAAGTGGCACTATCGATCACACCAATTTTTTGCCGTTAAAATTATAGACATGTTGATGCCCCGAAAATCATTGCATCAATCAGTAAGGGACTCTCCCCGGTAAGCAAGCCCAATCAGATCGCTCACCGTTTGGTGTGGGGAATCTGTCCAGTTAATGGTTCCGGCTACCGTATAAGATTTTAAAGATTTGTTTAACTTTCAACGGTTGCGGCCCGATCCACCGTTTGTTTATTTATTTTTGTTTTTTATATTAAAATATGATATGCAAGTGCCCTAGATTAAATGCATGTAGTAAAGAAAATCTATTGTATTATTAATTTAATCTAACTTAACCTATCCTTGCAAGGAGCAGAACTTAGATTATGAGCAATAAACTGAAAGCAACATTCAAAGATTCCAACAGACAGCCATTAAATCAACAAATGCATTTTCAGTCGAATGTAAATGATATCAAAGGTAACTCTGATTGTAATAACAGTATTCCATTACTCATAAGATACATGAGTTTTGCAAAGAACACAAATTCATTCACAACATAGAATTAATTCACATAAGCCAGGAAAGATCTCATTGAATGTAGATGAAAATTGCTGAAATAGTTCGACAAACATTCATCACAACTCAAAGCAAAACAATGCATCCGCTTCCACAGGCCAAAATCGTTTCTTCATTAATGCAGCTGAAGTAGTTCTCATACATCAAAGGAAATTCTTTCACCTGTACAAAAATCCTGTCTAGGTCTATAACCTAGCCATATATAGTTTTACAAAACGCTCCATGAGCTGCCACCTATACCATAATTGTTCACATTCTTTTAATTTGTCCTGTAGTGCTAATTTTATAAAAGGATAAAAATCCCAATTAATTTACAAAAAGGAATGGGAGTTCAAATCTAAATGCCATTTTAATGTTCCAAAGGTATACATAAAACAAAACCAAGGAGACATGTTGGCTTTAATCAATAGATCTGAGCAAATGTGAGTTATCTTGGGGTTGGCGCATGTGTTAACTCGGGTGTTTCTGAAGCTGCGTGTGTTTCTACTGAGACCTGAGTTACTACAGCTGCTGGAGCATTTTCTGCAGCCGAAATTTGGTTGGTTGCTAATTTTCTGCCTCCTCTATGTGGTTTTCCCAAGCACCAGTTTCCTTAATGACATTGTTGGCAGAGAGAGGAAGCATGGTCTTAATTGAGACTTCATTCTTGGCGAGTTCTTCTTCCATATTTGAAATTTCTACTTTAGCAATCCGGAGACTCTCTTCTAGGATGTATTTGTAAATAGTGGCCTGACCAATCCACTAGTGGAGGTCTTCAGCTGTCAATGTATCCACCTTCCTACTGTATTTATTTATGCATTTAACCTGTCCTTCAGCTCATCCAAACGTTGGGATTTCTCCATAAATTCTTCTAAAGTCTGAGGCATCTTCATGAATCATTTTTCTTGGGCCGTCTGCATCTAAAGTTACAAACCATTGCATTGTTCAACAGTAGCCATGGACAATTAGCTCAACTTTACTCTGTATTCTTTACAAAACCCTAAAAGGCGTATGTCTGCTTTGAAACCAGATATGGATTTAAGCAGAAGAGTTGCTCGGAAACCAGACTTCCCCTCTCTCCACTCCATGTGTTTCTAGATATCCTCAATAATATGTACGTACTTTATCTTTCATCTGGTGCCTTCCCTGCCGATCTCTACAGTTCTAGCCATGATTGCCTTAAGATTGCAAATCTCTTCCATTATAAGTTGTTGTACCCCGTAGATCCCTCTTGTTATCTCACAAGCTTGCTCATAAAAGGGGTCCATATCATCTATCTTACTGGTTGCTTGTTCCAATTGTATTTCCAGCAGTTCTCTTCCTCCTTCCAGCTTTTCAATGTCTTCTTTTAGGTCCTCAATTTGCTGAGCGGCATCAAACATTTTGGATTCAAGTTTCAAGTTTTTATCCTCTAGTTCTCCTTTCACCATCTCTAGTGACCTTGCTTGCATTGCCAGGGCTCTCCTATCAGCTTCCAGTTGTTGAATTTTTATATTTAATCCTTCTTTCTGAGTCGTGAGAGCATCATTTTTCTTGATCATCAAATTTTTGTAATTCTTTTCTTTAGCCAAAGCGTCCTGTAACTGGCGGGATTTTTTCCTTTTCCCGCTTCAATTCGTCTCCCAAAATATTTACATTATCTGTTGTTGCCATAACAAATGCTACAGATATCGATGCCATGAGCTCAGGATCGTTCTGAGTACCCTGCATGATGGTGGTTTCATTCCTGGTAACTATATCAGGTTGAAAAGGCCTTTCGAAACTAGTAATTGTTTCTTTGATGATAGATTTCCTTTTCTTGTTAAAGGAAAACCTATCCCATGTGGATACCGTGCTTCCCCTGGATGGTGTGAAGGCCACAAGTGGAACCTCCTCAATGGGGACATTGATATCAAGGTCTTGAATATTTGGGTTTTGAGGACCACCATCCTCTTCTTGCTTCTTTTCTTCTTCTACTTTTCTTAATGCTTCTTCCTCCAGCTCCCTTCTTAGTTTATCATCCTCTTCCTGCTTGGTGATTTTTTCCAATCTCATTTTCTCTTCTTCTTGAACCCCGCTAGCTTCAGCTTCATCTGCTTAGGCTCTTAAGATCTTTTCTTCCAAAATGTTATCTTCTTTGCTTTGATCCTCTTCTTAGTTCCTCTTGGATTTTATTGGCTTGTTCCTTGGACCTTTGTTCTTCTTTAGAGAGAGCCTCAACAGTCTTCAAGGTACCCTTTTCTTGCTGCTGATCTGTTTTCCCGACAACATTAGAGCTTGAGTTGGCTCCTCCTTTTCCAAGTTGACAAATAAGGAGCTCATTTATATTGCTAATTCCCCTATATGATTCCTCGTCTCTATCATAAAGGTGAGCGTATTCAAAGGGGGCACCAATCCCTTTGCAATGCTATGTGGCTTTACCTTGTCGATCATTCTTGTGGAAAATTCTTTCCCCAAAATGGAAGCTTTTCAGTTTTGCAACAAATTCTTCTGGTGTTGTGATTTTTGAAAATTTGTAAGCCCCAACATAAAATGGTAAATGCGGGAAGGAAGCCTTCTTTTCCTTGTATAATCCACTACCAATTCCATCAATGAATACTTGTCTTTCCATCTCCTTATGGACTATATAATCCGTAGCATACCTAGGTAGTATATATGGGGTTTTGGAGCCTCCGTACATTCTTATGTAGGCACCTTCTAGAAAAAAATAAAAATCACAATACTTCTCCAAAAATTCCATGGCATTCTCAGATAGGCAGCTGGGTTCTTCATTGAACATTAACTCATAGAAAGGCATGATAAATTCTTCACAAATGAGTTTGTAATGCCTTTTTTAATTCTGAGCTCAAAAGATTTTGTAGGCGATGAATACTGAGCTATCAGCCGAGTTCCATATGCATCCCATCCTGGGAAAGGGACATTTTGCCACAATACAATCTATCAAGTAAGATGCCATATAATATTCTGCCTTTCTTTCCACTAATCCTTCTTGAGCAACAATTATGGTTGATGATAGGTTGTCTGATAGGATATCAGCCCAGTTGAAAATTGTCCCTTTGAATGCCACATAGTGGATGATAGGTATCCATTGGAGCATAAACATCGTTCCATCAGGCCTTCCGAATATTCTGCTTAGCATGAGAGTGATCAATCTGAAAGGGGGTCTCAGGTTCTGAACCTCATATTCTTCACTATCCTTTTTTCTGATATGTTTTCCTGTGATTAGCAGCTTCTTTGCCATCACTAGGTTGTCCATCTTGACACCTTCCAACCATGCATCATGAAGCCGTTGCTAAGCCTTGGGTAGCTTGTAAGCTGTTGAGATATAAGATGGGTGGAATGAAGCAAAAGCTATTCCTTTGTTGTCTGTCAAAACTCTAGTCTCCGAATTTGCATACTGCAAAATCCATCCAATTACTTCTGAGCATGGGAAGAGCTATGGACATGTGGATGCCTTGGATATACAGGAATTCCTAATGTTCTGGTATAGGCATTCTTCTTAGAGAAGGGCCTCAAGGAAGTCATGATCTCTCACCATGCAGTATACGTCTCCCCTTCTTATTTTCGGGGGCACACCTGTGGTGCAATTTGTATCTTGGAACGTAGTTTCCATTCTTGAGTCGTTGCTAGCTTCCTTTGCCTTTCTTTTACCACCTTTAGGCATTTTGAATATCCTATTCAGTAATCAGTGTACAGTAATTAGTGCATGGATATATGACATGATATCAGTGATCAATACTAGTATCCTACTCATAATGAAACTACTAACGAAAAACTTCTATGAACTTCAAATGGTTATGTGCTTTCAAATACAATCTTTCAGACATTCACTTCATATGTTATTTAAAAATCCTGCGCCTTTCAAAATAAAACAATGCATTACCGTAAAATCAAAGTAACGTTTATGGCATGGGTTTGACGTGGTAGTAACTCGTTCAAGGAATATGGCTTCATATGTAGGGTAACATTTTCTTCGCAATAGTGGACGGGATAGGGTTCAAAACCGCGACGCTAAAACTTAAAAACGAGACAAGGGTGTCTCGAAGGGTCTGCTAATACAATATATAATAAATGGATCTGTCCTTGGGCAACTACAAACCCCTATGAAGCCTGGTCTGACTATGTTACAACAGAATAGGAAGGCGGCTTTAGTTTTGGTCGTAAAATGGGACTAAGAGAAAATGAACGTAAAATGCAAAAGTCCAAAACCTCAGCCCATTTAAACTCGAAAAACCAAGAAATAACCAATTCAAATCATGATATACGGTTCGACAGGTACCAACCTGGTTACTTCCACCTGTTTTGAAGGTGATAACAGTGCTGGGAGTAAGCACACACAGTCTCCAACGGGAACGGGGTCAGTCTTTGAGTGAACAATGAGAAATAACGGGGTTTAAACCACATATATAATGTTAGATACGTGTGATCCATCAATGGGGTAGCTGTGTGGAATTAAATGGGATTCATGAGGCATACAGATGGGTCAAATCGACGCCGTTGAAATTAAGTGCGACCGTCAAAACCGGAAGGACTTGCCCAGTTTTTTCGATCGTTTCAGAAGGTTTATATGAGTTTGTCCACCGTTTCAGGAGAATTACCGGAGTTCATCTGCTGAGGAGTGGCGCACATTGCAATTCGAAGGACTTAACCGAGTTCCTTCGCCATTGTGGAAATATTATGTGAGTGCTTGCGCGTTTGCAGGCAAGAAAGTGTCACTTTATCCACTTTTGCAGAAGAATTATCTGAGTCCTTTCGCTATTGCAGAAGGGACCCGTGAGTTTTTTTCGTTGCTTTAATAATTTAATTCTTCCACTACCTCGGCAAAGTTTATCCTAACTCTTCTGCTACTTTGGCAACATTAAGTTAATTGTTTCGTTACTTCGGAAACGTTAAGTTAAAAGTAACCGTCGCGTCTTGACTTGATCTTCTTTTCCGCCCTTTCGAAAAGTGTAGCTCAAAAAATTACGTCGCTATTTGGTAATCTTCTACTTCTTTAAATTTTTTCAATGCGACTCAAAACCTAAGTCTTTTGCTTATTTAAAACAGAAAAGAAGCATGCTAAGGACCTGTCTCGAAAGAAAGCTAAGAAAGAAAAGATTTTGAAGGACTCAAAATTATAGGTAAGCTTTCCCCTTTTATGAAAACAAAGGAGGGGTCCCCAGTATTCAAAGAATGTTTTTTGGGGGGGGGTTGTTGCAGCAACAACAAATGGAGATTCGCTGGAAAACACAGATCTCTAAAACAAACTCAATTCACGGTGAAGGGATTTACATTGTGTTTTTCTTCTTCATGCAATAAAATGTCTTCCTGAGTCAGTTCCGAAGAATACAGTGATCATTCTCATCATAATGGTGATAAAGGAAAAGGAAGCTTTGATTCAGACTTCTTTACAACTCTCTAAGGGCCAAAATGTGGGGTTTGTTTTTTCTTTCAGAAGCCTATTGGTATAAGACTCCACAGGATCGTGACAACATCTCACAAACATATTCGTTTGTTCGTCATTCCCATGCTATTTTACATCATTTTGGGATGTCTCTTTAATTCATGACTTTTGAGTCTTCCACGAATTTTCTTCTTCTTTCAAGAATTGGTATAGGTTCTTCAATCCATAATGTCCTTTTGTGTGAGTGAAATATTTGTTTGATTTCAATGCTTCATGGACAGAGAAGAACCTTGTTGGGTCGGTCTATTGTGAACAACTTTATTTATTTGAAAATTTATTTTCCTTTCTCAGCCATGCTTTGATTGAGGCGAGATTTCCTGGAAACCAAAATCTTTGACATATGCCTTTTGGCTTTCACTTGCAGAATGTGATCATTTTAAATACCATATATCTATGGGACATGCTTCCTCTCCATGGATCTACCATAGGGAACTTCTTAAGACAATTGTTAATGTTTGAGTGAGTGGAGCCCTAAGATAGTCAAAAGGAAATGCTAGATCTTATCTATTTTGACGAGGTTACTTTGTCCAAACAGAAGAGATGATCCATGTATTCCAATAAACCAATCAGTGAAAACAAAGTTACAAAATATATATTTCCTTTATCAGTGAGCTCCTTCATGACCATCCCTTTGAGTTTCTTCCTAGAATCTCATCTCTTTAGGTACAACAAAACTGAGATTGGCTTTATTTCAAACAAAAAGGGATTCAAACAAAAGGAGAAAAAACAAAGGTAAAAATCAAACAGACCGGCACACTAAAAGCAATAAAGAAAACAAAATCAAAGAAACAAAACAACATTTATTTATGTACAAAACTCTCTTAGGATTTATGCAAAGTATTGTTTTAAAGAGAGGCCATTGAGAGGGAGTTTTAGTTCCTCTCCTTGTAAATCTTTCACTCTATAAGTTGATGGGCCAAGCTTTTCATAAATTTGGTAGGGGCTGACCCATAGGTGTTGAAACTTTGTGTGCATCCCTTTACCTTCATGCTGATGATCCCATTTTAGAACTAAGTCTCCTGTTTTGAAAACTCTCTTACCATATTTTCTTTTATCAAACTATCATTTGACTATGTCTTGATGGTGATGAAACCGTTCTTTGGCCTTTTCTTGTGACTCTTCAAGTTTCAACAAGGTATCAATCCTGGACTGCAAGGCTTGACTATTAGAACCTCGAGAGGCTTGACCCAATTTCAAAGATGGGAGTAAGATATTTGGAGGGAGGATAGCTTCCTTGCCATAGACCAAGTTGAAAGGGGAAACCCCTAAGGCATTCTTGGGTGTCACTCTGTCTGCCCATAGGGCGTGAGGGAGAGCTGTGTGCCAGCTTCTTTGGTTTTCGATCGCAGTTATTTTTAAGATTCGCATGAGATTTTTACTGGTAGACTCAGCTAGACCATTTACCTGAGGGTAGTATTTGGATGAATAATGTAATTTAATCCCTTTCTCATACATGAATTCATTAATATTCATTGACGAAAAATAAGGAGCATTATCAAAGACTAGAGAAATTGGAACCCCAAACCTGGTTATGATGTTCTCTTCCAGGAAGTTGATTATCGTATCTTCGTTAGCTTTTCGTAAGGGAACAACTTCGACCCATCTCGTGAAATAATCTATAGCAGTCAGAATGTACCAGTGTTGCAACGAGGAGTTTGGGTTTATTTTGCCAATAATATCTATACCCCATTGCTCGAATGGTTCAGTGATGAGGACTGGCTGCAAAGGACCTGCCACTTTAGGTATCTTCCCGACGCTTTTTGACATACATCACAATTTCTAGCATAGGCATGAGCATCTCTGGAGAGAGTAGGCCAATAGTATCCTACTCTGAGAATTTTGTGGGTTGTAGTATCCCCGGAGTAATGTCCTCCAGCAGGTCCATCATGTAGTTCTTTGACCATGTTACCAACATCTTCCTTTTCCAAGCACCTAAGATAAATACCATCATAATTCTTCCTAAAAAGTACTCCTTTAATGATTTGATAAGCTGTTGGTTTAAGATGAAGGGCTCTTCTTTGCTTCGGATTGCAGTGTTCCGGTAAGTAACCCAACTATAAATAATGCACTAGGTCCCTGTACCAAGATTCTGGAGTTGTAAATACTAGACACACGTCGATCACATGGAGCTCAGCCTCATTTTTCCAATCTAGTTCTTCATCAGCTGGGTTTTCAGTAATCAGCTTACATAGGCCTTGACCTTTGGTGATAGTAGCTGGTTTGAATTCTAAGTCATACTCTTGAAGTGCAGTCACCTAGTTTCCTCTTCTTTCTCCTAATTCCTTTTGGACAAAAGGCGATCTGACAGCGGGATGGGGAACTATGACTTTAGTTCTATTTTTTAGAATATATGGCCTAAACTATTTTACTGCCTTGAATACTGTGTATGCTTTCTTATCCACTATCGGATAGTTGAGTTCAGCACCTTGCATACCAGTGCTCATGAAAGAAATTGGGTATTCATCTCCTGATTCTTCCTTTTGGGTTAGCACTGCTGCGAGAGAGTTATCAGAGGCAAACGTGTACATAATGAAATCTTTATCAAAATCAGTACTTCTTAAAGAAGGTGCCTTAGCTATGGCAGCTTTGATATCTTTAAATGCGACCTTTTCCAAGTCTGTCCATTTGAATTGTACACTTGGCTTGACCATCTGTTGCAAAGGTTTAACGATCTAAGCGAAATGTGGTACAAATATTCGAACAAAATTTATGGTACCCATAAATGATTGCATCAATTTCTTGCTATGGGGCATGGGGATTTTGCTAATGGATTGCACTCTTTCTTGATCTATCGAGATCCCCTCCTTTGAAATGATGTGACCTAACAGTTTGCCCTCAAGAACAGCAAAAACACTTTTCTTGCGGTTTAAAGAAATGCCATACTTCCTGCAGCAATCAAAGATTTGTTTTAGATGGAAAACATGGTATTCCCTTTTCTTTGAAAAGACTGTCACATCATCTAAGTAGACTACCACGCATTTGCCACCTAATCCTCCAAAAGCAATGTCCACAGCTCACTAAAATGTAGCTCCCGCATTTATCAAGCCAAAAAGCATTCTTCAGTATGCAAAGGTTCCCCACTTTGTACGAAAAGTAGTTTTCAGTTGGTCTTCTTCTGTGACTAGAACTTGGTTATTACCAGAAAAACCGTCTAGTAGAGAAAAGTGTTCTGATCCTGACACCATTTGCAATATTTGCTCCATTGGGGGCACCAGATAATTG
Organism: Larix kaempferi; assembly: GCA_027924585.1. NCBI lineage: Eukaryota > Viridiplantae > Streptophyta > Pinopsida > Pinales > Pinaceae > Larix > Larix kaempferi. The sequence continues at coordinate 848,159 of BSBM01001175.1, read as the reverse complement.
TCTTTATCAGATGCTCTATTTAAATTTCGAAAGTATATGCACAGTCTGATTTCTTCGGATTTCTTCCATACAGAAACTAAAGTAGCCACCCATTCAGAATGTAGAACTTTGAAAATGATCTTTGCGTCCAACAATTTTTTTAGTTCTTTCTGGATAAGAGGCTCAAGGGTTGGATGCATCCTTCTTAATTGTTGTTGAAATGGCTTAGCGCCTGCTTTCATTGGTATTATGTGTTGAATAATACGAGTATCGTACGTTTTCAGATCATCATAAGCAAAGTGAACACGTCCTTGTATTGCTAGAAAAGTCTGATGAACTTACTTCTCTATTTAGGAGTAAAACATTTGCCTAGATTAATGTATTTCGGTTCAACTTTTGTGCCCAAATTAATCAACTCATGCTGCATGGATGAGCTATACGTTTTTGCATTTATAGGCCTCCTGAATTTGCTTTGTAAATCAAATAATGTTTCAAGCGTTCTCACCCCTTTGGGCATGAAATTTCCCTTTACAGCGTCCTTATTCTGTAAATCTGAATCGTGTTGTTCTTCTTCGACGATGGCTTCCTGGAAGACAACTTCATTGGTTAAGAAAATGATAATCTGATCGTCATCATCAAATACCCTTAGCGTTGTGATGTTATCTGGGACAAAATGCCTGAAAATTAATTCGATAGAGCACTTATTATTAGTAGGCACCAATCTGGAGGCAGAAGTTGCTAGCAAATCAGTAGCAGCGTTTTTCAATCTAGGAATAGAGTTAATGATGAAAGCTTTAAAAAATGAAATCAAATCCCAGACTTCACTATGATATCCTTTCAAGTGTGGTGACAAACAATGAATTGTATTCCTTATTTGCCATAAAACTATTTCCGAATCACCAAAGACTTGAAAATTTGGCATTCAGACCAATGGCCTTCTTTAATCCATGGATTAGAGCTTCATATTCGGCGGTATTATTCATACATTCAAATTCTAATCTGCAAGATAGAAAATGTTTATTTTTTCAGGATCAATTAAGACACAATTGGCTCTAGATCCTTTTTGAGTTTTGGAGCCATCAAAATAAAGAGTCCAAAATACATTTTCTTTCTTTATTAAGTTAGTATCATCGCTACCTAAGTCAGTAGCTAAATTTACTATGTTACAATCAATATCATCAGTCCATGAAAATTGAAGGAGATCAAACTATTTGTCTGGATCGTGGCTAGCATCCTCTGACTGATAATTTCCAGGTCCAATTTCTAGGAAATAGTTCCCCAAAACTGAAGATTAAAAAGCTACAGCTTCATTTTTTTCCTCGAGTTGAGTAACATTTTGTTTCATGTGTGGCTCTCTTAATATTTTTATTTGATTCTTCCTATTCTAATAGGGAAGCCATAAATGAGACCAGTCTGTTGCAAAATAACTATTAAGTTTTGTAGACCAGTCCCTACTCAAAATTAAACCATACGCCTCTGGAATATCAACCACCATTATATCAATGAATTGACATACTCTTGAGTTGGATGAAAATCGAATGAGTACATATTTCAGTTCACCAATGACCTTGACAATAGTTTTATCTAGTTGAATAATTTGAGACGGGGATGGGATAGGCTGCCCATTAATCCTTTTGCAAATAGATAAAGGCATGACGTTTGAACTAGCACCAGAATCCACCAAACAATTGTGCACATTGTGATTAAAAATCTCAAAAGTTAAGAGGAAAGGAAGAGTTTGAGATTTTGATTTTCCGCCAATATTGGCTTCATTAATTTTCGAGTTTTCATCGTCGTTTTCTGAGGGGAATGTTATCTGTGGATCGAAAACCTCCATTAATTTCTTCCTTTGCTGTGGAAAGCTGCACATGTCAAAGATGGAAATGTTTGCTTTGGTTTTCTTAATATCCTCAATTATATCATAACCCATGTCACACTCTTTTGGAATTTTCGGTTGGTTTTCTGTTTTGTTTGGAGGAGTTTTAGGTTGTGTGGTGGTTTCTGAGTTTGACTTTTTAGTTACTGCGGGAGTTGCTCCTGGGATTGTCTTAGGCTGGGATGGAATGACAGTTATGTGCCGTCTAGGTGGTTGGTTTGTAGTTTTAACTTTGAGCACATCCGTTGTTTGATATGGCACCGGGCCCTTACTTCTAGTAGCAATATTAATAGATGTTGTCTGTATTTCATCAGTCAGATCTTCACAAGGTAATTCTTGGGTGGGTGTCCAATCCCATAGAATCATTGTAGTATCAGGAGCGGGTTCTTCCCTACCAAGAACTTGTTCTTGTTGAAGATTTGTTTGTTCAGGTACTTGTGCATCTAACATTTGATTCATTACTAAAATCATTGAGTTAATCCACTGTGGGCAGCTCTTCTCTGAGTGTTGTTCTTCATGAAAAGTGTAAAAATGGTCCATGCCAATTTTTTTTAAGTTAAGGAACGCAGAATTATTTGCTGGCGGGGTTGACGGCCCATTTTCTTCTTTCTTCTTATAGAATGGTTTGGAAGGTGGTCTCGAAGAGCTAGCTACCTTGTCCTTTTCTAAATCTATAACTTTATTGGATAGTTTTGGCATCATCTTAACACTTTCCAGATCTATTGCGGATTCTTCCTTATCTCTTGTTAACAAGAAAGGTTTCTTAGTAGGTACTGTCGCTGTTTCTATATCAAGCGCATGCTTAGCGATACTATCATTTTCTTCTTCTACGTTTTTGGCTTCCTCAAAATTCTCTATGAGAGTAGTCATTTTGGCTCTTTTAACAAACATTACCAGAGGGGAACAAAGGGCCGATGTATAATATTCTAATAAGCATTCTTCAATTGGCTTTGTTGCATCATTAAAATTATTTAACAGCGTGGTGAATCTTTGGTTAAACTCTTGAACCTTTTCTTTCTTATCCATTCTCATGGATAACAATTCTTTCATGAGAGTTGCTATAGTTTTCTGGTTCCCATATTTTTTTAGAAAACACTTTTCGAAATCCTCCCAACTTGCTGTCGAATTAGCTTGCAAACTAAAATACCCTGAAGATACCTTGGGTTTGAAAGTATAAGGAAAAATACGGCAGACCATGTCTTCGTGTTCCACATTAAGAAGATTTAAAGCTAAGTAAAAACTTTTGAGGTGGTCTTCAACGGAAATTCCTTTGCCGGTATCATACTTGGGTAGAACCTTTTCTGGGTTTTTTGGCAAATCAAGGAATGGTCCAACTACATTTAGTGCTCCTCTTGCTCTCCATGTGGGCACGACCATGCCTCTTGTTGGGGAATGAGGTGGTATGTGCGGTGGTGAGTTATGAGGGGTAAGCCTCGGAGTGTGTGTTTTTTCTTCATTCGTGGGAGTCTCAGGACTAACTTCGTTGAATGGTTCAGTAATTTCTTCTAAAGATAAATCCAACAATTCTTCTAGGCTTTGAACCAGAACGGAATCTCTAGTACATTGAGGATTTTTTCTAGGTACTTTTATTCTGGGTAGCAGAGGAACGGTAGTTGATCCTCCAAGGCTTCTAACGTAGGAACGTGTATGTCTTCTAAAACGGTTTACTTCTTCAAAAGGGACTGCGTATAATGCTTCTTGCTGTTCCGTCTCATAATTAAGATTTTCTTGATTTCTTGATTCCATATCTAAAATGTTTGGAATAGCTGTTTTTGGTGGGTCTTCAGTGGAATATTTTCTGACAAAAGGATCTTTTCTTCCAGCCATGCATTGGTGGCCCTCCTTATAGCGCCAAAAATTGTTGATGCCCCGAAAATTGTTGCATCAATCAGTAAGGGACTCTCCCCGGTAAGCAAGCCCAATCAGATCACTCACTGTTTGGTGTGGGGAATCCGTTCGATTAACGGTTCCAGCTACCGTATAAGATTTTAAAGATTTGATTAACTTTCACCGATTGCAGCCCGATCCACCATTTGTTTACTTATTTTTATTTTTTATATTAAAATATGATATGCAAGTGCCTTAGATTAAATGCATGTAGTAAAGCAAATCTATTCTATTATTAATTTAATCTAACTTAACCTATCCTTGCAAGGAGCAGAACTTAGATTATGAGCAATAAGCTGAAAGCAACATTCAAATATTCCAATAGATAGCCATTAAATCAACAAATGTATTTTCAGTCGAATGTAAATGATATCAAAGGTAACTCTGATTTTAATAATAGTATTCCATTACTCATAAGATACATGAGTTTTTCAATGAACACAAAATCATTCACAACATACAATTAATTCACATAAGCCAATAAAGATCTCCCTAAATGTAGATGAAAATTGCTGAAATAGTTCGACAGACATTCATCACAACTCAAAGCAAAACAATGCATCCGCTTCCACAGGCCAAAATTGTTTCTTCATTAATGCAGTTGAAGTAGTTCTCATACATCAAAGGAATTTCTTTCACCTATCCAAAAATCCTGTCTAGCTCTATAACCTAGCCATATATAGTTTTACAAAACGCTCCATGAGCTGCCACCTATACCCTAACAGTTCACATTCTTTTAATTTGTCCTGTAGTGCTAATTTTATAAAAGGATAAATATCCCAGTTAATTTACAAAAAGGAACGGGAGTTAAAATCTAAATGTCATTTTAATGTTTCAAAGGTATACATAAAACAAAACCAAGGAGACATGCTGGCTTTAATCAATAGATATGAGCAAATGTGAGTTATCCTGGGGTTGGTGCCTATGTTAATTCGTGTGTTTCTGAAGCTGCGTGTGTTTCTACTGAGACCTAAGTTACTGCAGCTGCTGGAGCATTTTCTGCGACCGAAATTTGGTTGGATTCTAATGTCGTTTTTTCCTCCTCTATGTGGTTTTCCCAAGCACCAATTTCCTTAATGACATTGTTGGCGGAGAGAGGAAGCATGGTCTTGAGTGAGACTTCATGCTTGGCGAGTTCTTCTTCCATATTTGAAATTTCTACTTTAGCAACCCGGAGACTCTCTTCTAAGATGTGTTTGTGAATAGTGGCCTGACCAATCCACTGGTGGAGGTCTTCAGCGGTCAATGTATCCACCTTCCTGACGTATTCTATTTCTGCATTTAACTTGTCCTTCAGCACAACCAAACATTGGGATTTCTTCAAAAATTATTCTAAACTCTGAGGCATCTTGATGAAGCGTTTTTCTTGGGCTGTCTGCATCTGAAGGTACAAACCATTGCATTGTTCAACAGTAGCCATGGACACTTTGCTCAACTTTACTCTACATTCTTTGCAAAACCCTAAAAGGCATATGTCTTCTTTGAAACCAGATATGGATTTAAGTGGAAGAGTTGCTGGGAAACCAGACTTCCCCTCTCTCCACCCCATGTGTTTCCGGATATCCTCAATAATACGTACGTACTTTCTCTTGCGTCTGGTGGCTTCCTTGCCAATCTCTACAATTCTAGCCATGATTTCCTTAAGATTGCGAATCTCTTCCATTATAAGTTGTTGTACCCCATAGATCCCTCTTGTTATCTAACAATCTTGCTCATAAAAGGGGTCCATATCGTCTAGCTTATTGGTTGCTTGTTCCAATTGTATCTCCAGCAGTTCTCTTCCTCCTTCCAGCTTTTCAATGTCTTCTTTTAGGTCCTCAATTTGTTGAGTGGCATCAAACTTTTTCGAATTCAGGCTTCAAGTTTTTATCCTCCAGTTCTCCTTTCACCATCTCTGGTGACCTTGCTTGCATTGCCAGGGCTCTCCTATCAGCTTCCAGTTGTTGAAGTTTTATATTTAATCCTTCTTTCTGAGTCATGAGAGCATCATTTTTCTCGATCATCAAATTTGTGTAATTATTTTCTTTAACCAAAGCCTCCTGTAACTGGCAGGCTTTCTCCTTTTCCCACTTCAATTCGTCTCCCAAAATATTTACATTATCTGTTGTTGCCATAACAGATGCTACAAAGATCGATGCCATGAGCTTAGGATCGTTCTGAGTACCCTTCATGATGGTGGTTTCATGCCTGGTAACTATATTAGGTTGAAAAGGCCTTTTGACACTAGTAATTGTTTCTTTGATGATAGATTTCCTTTTCCTATTAAAGGCAAACCTATCCCATGTGGATACCATGCTGCCCCTGGATGGTGTGAAGGCCACAAGTGGAAGCTCCTCAATGGGGACATTGATATCAAGGTCTTGAATATTTGGGTTTTGAGGACCACCATCCTCTTCTTGCTTCTTTTCTTCTTCTACTTTTCTTAATGCTTCTTCCTCCTGCTCCCTTCTTAGTTTATCACCCTCTTCCTGCTTGGTGATTTTTTCCAATCTCATTTTCTCTTCTTCTTGAACCCCGCTAGTTTCAGCTTCATCTGCTTGGGATCTTAAGATCTTTTCTTCCAAAATTTTATCTTCTTTATCTTCTTATGCTTTGATCCTCTTCTCAGTTTCCTCTTGGATTTTCTCAGCTTGTTCCTTGGACCTTTGTTCTTCTTTAGGGAGAGCCTCAACAGTCTTCAAGGTACCCTTTTCTTGCTGTTGATCTATTTTCCCCGCAACATTAGAGCTTGAGATGGCTCCTCCTTTGCCAAGTTGACAAATCTGGAGCTCATTCATATTGCTAATTGCCCTATATGATTCCTCGTCTCTATCATAAAAGTGAGCATATTCAAAGGGGGCACCAATCTCTTTGCATTGTTGTGCGACTTTACCTTGTCGATCATTCCTGTGGAAAATTCTTTCCCCAAAATGGAAGCTTTTCAGTTTTGGAACAAATTCTTTTGCTGTCGTGATTTTTGAAAATTTGTAAACCCCAACATAAAATGGCAAAGGCGGGAAGGAAGCCTTCTTCGTCTTGTACAATGCACTACCAATTCCATCAATGAATACTTGTCTTACCATGTCCTTATGGAATATATAATCCGTAGCATACCTAGGTAGGATATACGGGGTTTTGGAGCCTCCGTACATTCTTATGTAGGTACCTTTTGGCGAAAAATAAAAATCACCATACTTCTCCAAAAATTCCATAGCATTCTCATATAGGCAGTTGGGTTCTTCATTGAACATTAACTCATATAAAGGCATGATAAATTCTTCACAAATGAGTTTGTAAGGCCTTTTGTAAATCTGAGCCTAAAAGATTTTGTAGGCAATGAATACTGAGCTATCAGCCGAGTTCCATATGCATCCCAGCCTGGGAGAGGGACATTTTGCCACAATACAATCTATCAAGTAAGATGCCATATAATATTCTGCCTTTCTTTCCACTAATCCTTCTTGAGCAGCAGTTATGGCTGATGACAGGCTATCTGATAGGATATCAGCCTAGTTGAAAATTGTCCCTTTGAATGCCACATAGTGGATGATAGGTATCCATTGGAGCATAAGCATTGTTCCACTAGGCCTTCCAAAGATTCTGCTTAGCATGAGAGCGATCAGTCTGAAAGGGGGTGTCAGGTTCTGAACCTCGTATTATTCACTATCCTTTTTTTTGATCTGTTTTCCCGTGATTAGAAGCTTCTTTTCCATCTATAGGTTGTCCATCTTGACCCCTTCTAGCCATGCATCATCAAGCCGTTGCTGAGCCTTGGGAAGCTTGTAAGCTGTTGAGATATAAGATGGGTGGAATGAAGCGAAAGCTATTCCTTTGCTGTCCGTCAGAACTCTAGTCTCGGAATTTGCATGCTGCAAAATCCATCCAATTACTTCTGAGCATGGGAAGAGCTATGGACGTGTGGATGCCTTGGATATACAGGAATTCCTAATGTTCTGATACAGGCATTCTTCTTCAAGAAGGGCATCAGGGAAGTCCTGATCTCTCACCATGCGGTATACGTCTCCCCATCTTACTTCCGGGGCCACGCATATCGTGCATTTTGTATCTTGGAACATAGTTTCCATTCTTGCGTCGTTGCTAGCTGCCTTTGCCTTTCTTTTACCACCTTTAGGCATTTTGAATATCCTGTTCAGTAATCAGTGTACAGTAATTAGTGCATGGATATATGACGCGATATCAGTGATCAAAACTAGTATCCTACTCATAATGAAACTGCTAACGAAAAACTTCTATGAAATTCAAATGGTTATGTCCTTTCAAAAGCAATCTTTCAGACGTTCACTTCATATGTTATTTAAAAATCCTACGCCTTTTAAAATAAAACTATGCATTCCCGTAAACTCAGAGTAACGTTTATGGCATGGGTTTGACATGGTAGTAACTCATTCAAGGAATATGGCTTCATATGTAGGGTAATGTTTTCTTCGCAAGAGTGGACAGGACAGGGTTCAAAACCACGACGCTAAAACTTAAAAACGGGACAAGGGTGTCTCGAAGGGTCTGCTAATACGTTATATAGTAAATGGCTTTGTCCTTGGGCAACTACAAACCCCTATGAAGCATGGTCTCACTATGTGAAGGAGGCTTTAGTTTCGGTCGTAAAATGGGACTAAGAGAAAATGAACGTAAAATGCAAAATTCCAAAACCTCGACCCATTTAAACTCGAAAACCTAAGAAATAACCAATTCAAATCATGATATACGGTTCGACAGGTACCAACCTGGTTACTTCCGCCTGTTTTGAAGGTGATAGCAGTGCCAGGAATAAGCGCATATAGTCTCCAACGGGAACGGGGTGAGTCTTTGAGTGAACAATGAAAAAAAAACGGGGTTTAAACCCCATATATAGTGTTAGATACGTGCGAGCCATCAATGGGGTAGCTGTGTGGAATTAAACGGGATTCATGAGGCGTACGAACGGGTCAAATCGACACCTTCAGCATTAAGTGCGATCGCCAAAACTGGAAGGACTTGCCTAGTTTTTTTTACTGTTTCGGAAGGTTTATATGAGTTTGCCCACCGTTTCGGGAGAATTACTGGAGTTCATCTGCTGAGGAGTGGCGCACATCGCGAGTCGGAAAACTTAACCGATTTCCTCCGCCATTGCGGAAATATTATTTGAGTGCTTCCGCGTTTGCGGGCAAGAAAGTGTCACTTTATCCACTTTTGCGGAAGAATTATCTGAGTTCTTTCGCTATTGCGGAAGGGACCCGTGAGTTTTTTCCGTCACCTTAATAACTTAATTCTTCTGCTACCTCGGCATAGTTTATCCTAACTCTTCCGCTACTTCGGCAACACTAAGTTAATTGTTCCATTGCTTCGGCAACGTTAAGTTAAAACTAACCGCCGCGGCTTGACTTGATCTTCTTTTCTACCTTTTCGAAAAGTGTAGCTCAAAAACTTCTGCCGCTATTTGGTAATCGTCTACTTCTTTAAATTTTTTCAATGCGACTCAAAACCTAAGTCTTTTGCTCATTTAAAACAGAAAAGAAGCACGCTAAGGATTTACAAAAACTTTAAAATCAAGCCCTGACTTGGAAACTAATGCTTACTATTATTACACTTTTTAAAAAAATGGCATTATTATATAATTTTATCATAATTTAAAATGGTATTTATTAAATCTCTTAGTAACACTATGTAAAACTTGCACTAAGTTTAACACAAATTATTCAAAAAATTATTTCACCACTTCTTCCATATAAAACGAAAGAGCTATGATAATAAATTCATAAAAAAAAAATCCAGGTAATTTAAAAAAACTATAAAAACTTAAAAAAAATTAAAATTAAGAAGAAAGTTTTAAAAAAAAAAATGAAATAATTTTCTTCTAATAAAAAAAACAAAAACAACTATCGTAAACTTAATTCCTTGCCCCCTCGCCACACTACCCCGGTCCTCCATCTCCCCCTTCCCCTCCCATACCCCCACTCATCATGCCCCTCCCCCTCTTTCATGTGCCCAAAGTGTATCCCAAGGGGGCACCTCATTTCTTAGAATCAAGCTTCCCCCTTGCCTGGCCCTTGGGGTGCATAAGGTTTGGTCCCACCACTCCCTCATGTGCCCAAAGGGACGCGGAAGGGGATAGCCCTTTTGGTGCACGAGGGAGCTACCTTGCTTCCCCTTGTGCACCCAAAGGGGTGCCCATGGGCTGGACAAGGGGGATTGGTAAGGGGAGAGCACGCAGGGCGATGGGGAGGACAACGAGGAAGAGGGGGGAGGGGAATGGGGAAGTGATGGGGGGAGGGGACAGTGATCGGAGTTATTGCAGTTAAAAATAAAAAAATAAAAAAATTTAAATCTTTTTAAAAATATATTTTATTTATTTATTTTTAATTTATTTTAACATTTGTGTTTTAACTTTTTTTTATAAAATTTTGTTTATAATTTTAAATGTTTTAAAATATATTTTTTTATTTTAATATTTTTTGGTATGTTTTTCATTAAATATATACATATTAATTTCTTAATTTTAGTTTGGAAATTGTTTTTTAATAAATTTTATAAAAACAAAATTCAAAATTTTATCCTTTACTAAATACAAAATTTTATCCTTTATTCTTTCTCAATTTCCTTTTCCCATTGCCATTACTTTTTCTTTTCCATTGCCCCATCCACACGGCGAAGAAATTGAAAGGAAAGTCGCGTTTAGTATCTTCCATGATCCCAACTAGAATTATTTATTCTTTTTCATTGCCTTTTCCCGATCATACCTTTAAGGTGGTGCCCATTGCATTACTTTTGCAATTGCCTGGCAGTGTGGCAGACTATTCCGCGGAATGATAGAGTGGCAGTGTACACAATTTGTTCATAGACGTCTACTTTGAATTCTTTTACCGATTCTTTTGGAGAAATCTTTGGGTCGAGAAAAAATAATTCCACTTTTTATTTTTGAAAAAGCCCCGAATTAGTATCTCCCAACAGTTGTACGGAGCATGGACGTCATGGTCATACAATTTCCAAACATAGATATCCAATTTCTTCATAGATATCCAATTTCTAAACATAGATATATATTCAAGATGCATCTTAAAGGTGTGTCTAGGATGCACATGTTCTTTCTTAGTCAAACTCTATCCTGGATGCCAGATGCCATGCACCATGGATCCTCGGGGAACACGAAGACTATAAAATAAGTTTCGGCAGGAAGGGAAACCGTTTCTGTCGTTATCTGATTTCATATGTACAATCTGACTTATGCCCGGGGTCAGGGCTTGCCAAAGGAAAGCTAAGCATTGAGCTGCAGAGCATTTAATGCGGCAGCTCAGTGCTTAGGGTCTGTAATACTTTAAGTACTGAGTTGAGCTGTCATATTAAATGCTCTACAGCTCAATGCTTAGTATTTGGCTTGGTGCTTTTAATGAGATCTGTTGGATTTGGAAACGATCCGTTGGATTTGGAGATTATTTGAATCAGACCCTAAACACTGAGCTGCCGCATTAAATGCTCTGCAAGCTTCAATCCTTAGCGTTTGCCCTGATGCTCTTACCTAAAACGTTAAGAGGAGAATTAGGAAGTTCAATAAGCAGTCAATATTGCTGGGGAATATCATATCAATCATTGGATATAAATGATTGATTAATCTAATTATTGTTTATAATGTCGCAACAGCATTCTGATTACCATCGAAATTCGTGATAAGTGTTAGCCTTACGACATGAACACAAAACGTGGGCTGTGAGTGTGTGCTGTTAGCCAGCTTTGGTGTAATCATGACACCTTTGCAACAAAATGTATTGCAACGCCCTCACAAATGAAGAGGAAAGTAATAGGAGAAAGTAACGAGGAAAGTAATCCGGATATCATTCAATTCACAGAAAAGTAATAGGAGAAAGTTATTTTCTATTTAAATTTTAAATTTATGATAATGAAAGTGAAGCTTATATTCAACAAAACCCATGACCAGAGCATAGGGTGGAAATTAAGCACCCGACAGGCTGCCTCTCAGGGAGTGTGCCTGTCCAGGAAGCACCATTGAATCCCATCGAACGGCTCCAATTGCACAGGCACACTCCCCGAGGGGATATCTGGCTGGCGCTTAATTTCCGCGGCTATGTTGACCACATTAGTCCATTCATACATTACTACTCGTTGCATTTTCCTCGTTTCACGGTGTCCGGATGCAGATCATATTCGAGCATCAGAGTCAAGTAGGGGAGGGATGCCAGTTGTTGGACACCCCACGTGGCTCCCTCCCCCATGCCACGCTGGAGAGTCGACACGACCTCAGCCCGGGCCCAGATGGCACCGCCACCTGTCGTGGTGGGTGCGATAATTAAAGCGGCCTTTATGGCACGCTTTTTCCCGCTTTCCTGGCGCTTTTCCCGCACACTCTCCATCCTCTCGTGTATTGTTGCTCGGGTCCTGTCTGTGAACGCTCCGCCACCCCAGTTCCTGTTCACGCCCGGTCTGGTTCTGCACCACCCCCGGTCTGGTTCTGCACCACCCCCGCTCTGGTTCTGCACCATGGGCACTCTCATTCTGCGTTCGTCATCACGTTATACTGTTATGCAGCGGGCACTTGCTGCCTTACCCCCCGACGAGTGGCGTTCGCCGCTGCTGTTTGTTCTGTCTGCTACCTCGCCCGACGTTGACCCTCGCTCCATGGCCATAGCGCACCATAGGCGCTCGAAGTTGTCTGCGGCGGACCCCGTTGGAGGTTTTCATCGGTTCGGTGGTAGCGTTGTTGGGTTGCTGCTCGGCTGGTTTCGCTGGTGGCGATGGTGGCTTCCATCAGGCTGTTCCTGCTCACGGCGGTGGCGTTGGCTGTTCCTGCTCACGGCGGCGGCGTTGGCTGTTCCTGCGTTGGCTGTTCCTGCTCGCGGCGGTGGCTCGTCCCTTAACGCTTCTTCGGTTTCGGTGGTAGGTTTCCTACCAGCCATTCTCTGCAGTGTTTGTCAACACTTTCAACCTTCTGGGGATTTCGTGGACCATTTCTGCTGCTTTTAAAGGTTTAAGTCTGGTTTTCTGGGTTGTGAACTTGTGCATTTCTGTTGGTGAAATGGTTTGGTGCCCTCCTGCTCGCACTTTGAATTGTGTATGGTGGGTTTACGTTTCATTTGTGGCAATGCTGAAATGCATTTCGTTTATGCTGCAGCAGGGTTTTGTAATTAAGGTTCTGTGGTTAATGTTGAAGCTGCGTTTAAATTTTTTTAGGGTGTATGAATTATGGTTTTGTAATTAAGGTTCTGTGGTTCATGTTGAAGCTGCGTGTAATTTTTTTTAGGGTGTATGAATTAGGGTTCTGTATTTAAGGTTCAGTGGTTAATGTTGAAGCTGCGTTTCAATTTTTTTAGGGTGTATGAATTAGGGTTTTGTAATTAAGGTTCAGTGGTTAATGTTGAAGCTGCATTGTAATTTTTTTTAGGGTGTATGAATTAGGGTTATGTAATTAAGGTTCAGTGGTTAATGTTGAAGCTGCGTTTAAATTTTTTTAGGGTATATGAATTAGGGTTTTGTAATTAAGGTTCAGTGGTTAATGTTGAAGCTGCATTTAAATTTTTACAGGGTGTATGAATTACAGTTTTGTAATTAAGGTTCTGTGGTGAATGTTGAAGCTGCGTTTCAATTTTTACACGGTGTATGAATTAGGGTTTTGTAATTAAGGTTCAGTGGTTAATGTTGAAGCTGTGTTTCAATTTTTACAGGGTGTATGAATTAGGGTTTTGTAATTAAGGTTCAGTGGTTAATGTTGAAGCTGCGTTTCAATTTTTATAGGGTGTATGAATAAGGGTTTTGTAAATAAGGTTCAGTGGTTAATGTTGAAGCTGCGTTTCAATTTTTATAGGGCGTATGAATTAGTGTTTTGTAATTAAGGTTCACTGGTTAATGTTGAAGCTGTGTTTCAATTTTTATAGGGTGTATGAAATAGGGTTTTGTAATTAAGGTTCTGTGGTTAATGTTGAAGCTGCGTTTCAATTTTTATAGGGTGTATGAATTAGTGTTTTGTAATTAAGGTTCAGTGGTTAATGTTGAAGCTGCGTTTCAATTTTTATAGTGTGTATGAATTAGTGTTTTGTAATTAAGGTTCAGTGGTTAATGCTGAAGCTGCGTTTCAATTTTTACAGGGTGTATGAATTAGGGTTTTGTAATTAAGGCTCAGTGGTTAATGTTGAAGCTGCGTTTCAATTTTTATAGGGTGTATGAATAAGGGTTTTGTAAATAAGGTTCAGTGGTTAATGTTGAAGCTGAGTTTCAATTTTTATAGGGTGTATGAATTAGTGTTTTGTAATTAAGGTTCAGTGGTTAATGTTGAAGCTGCGTTTCAATTTTTATAGGGTGTATGAAATAGGGTTTTGTAATTAAGGTTCTGTGGTTAATGTTGAAGCTGCGTTTCAATTTTTATAGGGTGTATGAATTAGTGTTTTGTAATTAAGGTTCAGTGGTTAATGTTGAAGCTGCGTTTCAATTTTTATAGGGTGTATGAATTAGTGTTTTGTAATTAAGGTTCAGTGGTTAATGCTGAAGCTGCGTTTCAATTTTTATAGGGTGTATGAATTAGGGTTTTGTAATTAAGGTTCAGTGGTTAATGCTGAAGCTGCGTTTCAATTTTTATAGGGTGTATGAATTAGTGTTTTGTAATTAAGGTTCAGTGGTTAATGTTGAAGCTGCGTTTCAATTTTTATAGGGTGTATGAATTAGTGTTTTGTAATTAAGGTTCAGTGGTTAATGTTGAAGCTGCGTTTCAATTTTTATAGGGTGTATGAATTAGGGTTTTGTAATTAAGGTTCAGTGGTTAATGTTGAAGCTGCGTTTCAATTTTTATAGGGTGTATGAATTAGTGTTTTGTAATTAAGGTTCAGTGGTTAATGTTGAAGCTGCGTTTCAATTTTTATAGGGTGTATGAATTAGGGTTTTGTAATTAAGGTTCAGTGGTTTATGTTGCAGTCGGGTTTGTAATTTGAACTAGTGTTTATGAATTTAGTTTGTTGTCTGTTAATGTTGCATCATAGTTTGGGCTGAATTATTGAAGGCTCTATGGTTTATGATTTTGGTATGTTGCTGGTTTATGTTGCAGCAGTGTCCCTAAATTTTATCTGGTTTATGAATTTAGTTTGTTGTTGGTTTATGTTGTTGGTTTTTGTCGCAGTGGAATGGTAATAGTTAAAAGGAAAAACTGCATCATACAGGGGATGGATGGCAGTTGACAACAATGACTTCTCCATTGTCTCATCTAATTGGAAGAATACCCATAATTCAGTTTTTGATATCAGCAAGTTTGCCAAATTGGCTATTGTTGATGCATTTTACAAGCGATCTGCTCCACCTTATCATCTGCTGTTGTTATTACAATTTACAAGTTGCATGCTATTGTTAAATTATAAGTGTATGATGCAGTTTTTACTTTTACCTATTAACATGAAGTGATCTGCTGCATCTTATCTGCTGTTGTATGATCTAATTTAGGCCTGTTATGTTGATTAGTATGATACTGTATTAAGTTGTAATAAGTCATGCATGACAGCCCTCCATGGAACATTCCTTATAGAAGCATTTTAATAATAGGAGAGAGATAGGCACCATGTTGCAGTACAGTTAGCATCGAATGGATGGGTATCACACCCATGCAATGGTTCAACCCCATTCCTAGCTGCTAGTTTAAGGAAAATATAGGGGTCAAGGACCCTGCCACATTAACCACAGAACCTTAATTACAAAACCCTAATTCATACACCCTATAAAAAATTAAACACTACCCTTTGTAATTAAGGTTCTGGCCCTGCAATTCTGACTAAGTTCTATGCCACCCTTTCTAGTGCATATGAGAACCATGGGTATGCTCCAGACCATATATGGAACTGTGATGAAACACGGCCAAACCCTAGAACATACACCATAGAAGATGGACCCTAATTCATACACCCTGTAAAAATTGAAACGCAGCTTCAACATTAACCACTGAACCTTAATTACAAAACCCAGGAAACTTGAACTCCAGGATTTAAAGCCATGGACCTTAAGTTGCAGCATAAGCCATGGACCCTGCTGCAGCATAAACCCTAGAACCTTCAATAATTCAGCCGGATACCGGCAGAACGAGAGCGCCCATGGTGCAGAACCTGGGCGGGGGTGGTGCAGAACCAGAGCGGGCGTGAACAGGAAGTGGGGTGGCGGAGTGTTCACAGACAGGGCCCGAGCAACAATACACGGGAGGAAGGAGAGTTTGCCGGAAAAGCGCCGGAAAAGCGGGAAAAAGTGTGCCATAGAGGCCGCTTTAATTATACCACCCACCACGACAAGTGGCGGTGCCATCTAGGCCCGGGCTGCGTTCGTGTCGACTCTCCAGCGTGGCATGGGGGAGGGAGCCACGTGGGGTGTCCAACAACTGGCATCCCTCCCTTATATAGAAATACAGCAATGTTTGTTTGGTTGTAGAAGATATTTTGCTTCCATCAATAATGATGATTAATCATTTTGGTGTGTATGTGTTGGTCTTTCATAATGGTAGTGATGACAATAAGTTTTTTGGGTTGTAGGTGCATAAACCAACAATTCAGCCCAAACATAAATTGAAACATAAACCAACAACAAACTAAATTCATAATCCCTAAAAAATGTTAATGAAATGTTTAATCACAGTACATTACAGCTTGCTCTTGAAATGATGAAATTGTATATTAAACCTTATGATAAACCCCTGATTACAACCCCGCAAACATCAGGGAACGATATGACCTAGGATTATACCCAAAAATGTATAGGATTGTATACAAAATGGCCATGTTGCAGTAGTTAGACCCAGTGATTACAAAATCCACAATGCAATGTGGTCACAACAAAAAATTTGGCATCCCTACATGACACTCCTATGCTTGATGTCGTCCAAGATCTTCACTTCCCAAGCATGTTGAGTTTCCTGCTTGAGCCAGGTTGTTTGGCATACCTACCAATGGCTGATTAGGTTGTGGCTGGTTGCCTCCATATGTTATCCAATTTGCTTCCTGCAGCCATGGAGGAATTGAGTAGCCACAGTGGACACTAGTGCTACTAACCCCTGCATTGGTTTGACCCCCCCGATATTCATACATCTGTCTGACACCTGCACTGGTAGGAGGGAATAAAGTGGGCATGCGCACTTGTTGATAGCGGGGGAATTGGATGTTTAGGAGGTCTTGGAAACATGGAGTATTATCTGCAAGATGTTCCAATGTGTTTGGCATCATCCTACTCCCCTCCACTATGTTTGCATCAATGGCAGAACTATTAGCCACCCCTTGGTCTTTTTGAAGCAATTGTTGAGCCTTTCTCAATTCCTTTTCATGCCTTGCCATTTGTTTTTGATGAGCCTTTTCTTGTCTTTCTTTCTCTCTGTCAATCCTCTCCTGTGCTCGAATTTCTGCTGCAGCAATCCTTGCAGCCTTCTTTTCTTTAGCTAAGTCCCTCTTTTTCTGCTTTAAATCCTGGAGTTCAAGTTTCCTATGCTCAGACTCAACCAATAGTTTTATATAGTCCTCTGATGTGAGGAACTGTGAACTTCGGCATAGACGAAGATTGTCTGCTGTAAAGTGCCTTCTTTTTGCTGACACTCTCTCTACCAGTAGCTTTAGAAACCGACCAAGCAACTGGCTCTTCTTTGACACTTGTTGCTCCTTGCTTGACTCTTGCCTCTCAATATTTGGGTCAATGTTCTCCTGCTCTGTCTGAACCATATTGTCCTCTTCAGCTGGAACCTCGTTCTGGACACTATCTTCTACCAGGTTTCCATTGTTTACAAAATAATGAACAATTTCTTCTTCCAATTCTCTGGGCTGTGAAGGCATGTTCATGCTTTCTTCATTTGTCCTTGACACAATATTTTTGTCCAAATTCATCATGGCTTCTACCAGCCATGATTGTGGGGTAACCTGGCTTGGCAAAGTCAATTCTCCATTGCTGCTTCCTGGTGCATGGTCAACGTTTTCATTGACATGAACAGAAGCAGAAGTTGCAACTGTTTCTTGCATAGAGACATGAACAGAAGCAGAATTTGCAGCTGTCTCAGTTGGTGTATGTACCTCCATGTTACTGTCAATTGGTTCATTGTTATACTGTGTTTCACTTACCTGTTCTTCTTCATCACCACAGTATGGTTCTCCTTGAGAGAGGGATATCATATGATCAGCAGCAGCAATGTCTTCCTCTACCTCCACATCTTCTTGGCCAGCAACATGTGCTTGGACATCCCCTTCTTCCTGACCATTCAGATCAAATGCCAGGCTACAACTAGTATCATGCATGAGAGCCTCAGAATTCAGTGGCCATATTCCAGTCCTCCTAAACCCAGCCTTGATATTCGAAGGTGTGAGAGCCCTTTTAAAGGCTTTACTTGCAAGCTCGGCTAGCTCAAACCTTTTTACCTCCACCCCTGGATTCTGTGCCATCCATGAAGCTCGCTCACCCCTGAAATAGTTCTTGAAAGGCCCGAACACACTGACATCTAGGGGTTGCAATCTGTGAGTGGTATGAGCAGGCAGTGTCAACATGTCGATGCCCAAATTGTTAGCCTCCTCGATTGTTTGCACAGCAATGTGGCTTCCATGACCATCTAAAACCAGCAGGTGTCTATTTACAGGTGAGACACCGCCTGGTATAGATGCAGCAAAGTGAGTAAGCCAGTTCAAAAAGAGTTCTTTGGTCATCCAAGCATGGGGATGTGCAACCATGCATGCACCTGGTTCACAATTCTGTATATAGTTTTTGAGTTGAGTTTTACCTTTAAATAGATAAAATCCTGGGATTGAAGCACCAATTGCATTGACACAACATAGAATAGTGATCCACTCCCTGCT
Organism: Larix kaempferi; assembly: GCA_027924585.1. Lineage (NCBI taxonomy): Eukaryota > Viridiplantae > Streptophyta > Pinopsida > Pinales > Pinaceae > Larix > Larix kaempferi. The sequence goes on along the minus strand of BSBM01001175.1, from coordinate 829,649 downwards.
CCTAGGAAAAATCTTTGGCACATTACGACTCCCTCTCTTGGCAATTACACGCATGCCACAGTTCCTTCCTGCCTGTAAACCTGTTTCATCACAGTTCCAAATATGGTCTAGAGCATACCCATGGTTCTCATATGCACTAGAAAGGGTGGCATAGAACTTAGTCAGAATTGCAGGGCGTAGATTGAGAGCCCTGTCTCTATCTAGGCCCTCAGCTGTACGCAACAAAAGGTCTGGATGCCTTTTTTTAAACCCAAACCACCATGACTTACCAGGAAACCCATCTTTGAAGGGGTTTGGCCTCCCTTGACAGATTTGAGCTACTATGGATTTTAGCTGTATCAGCTCTAGCCCATGTCCCATTTCAGCCATCTCCTTACACCACTGAACCACCTCGGCCTCCTCCTCTTCAGTCATAACTGTAACAGGCCCTCTGCGCTTTGTATCTGTGAGTCCATTTATCCAATAATGTACTGAAGAGATAGCAACTTCATGTTTTTTAGCAGTAGCACGAATGGAATATCCATTGAACTCTATATCATCAATAGCAGCTAGCATGTCTTCTTTTGTCCAACCTCTTATTGCACTGATTTTGGTGACTGAACTTGTTCCTTGAACTGTGGTTGGAATTGACTGTGTGGTTGGTGGTGGGACAACAATGTCCTCTTCCACCACATTGTCATTCTCAACAACATTGCTGGGAGCATTGTTGGCATTTGTATCATTGGGACTCTCCTCATCCGATGAGGTGCAGCGTAGCTGGGCACCCCTACTCAGTCGACGACTTGTTCTCCTTGCATTGCTGACTCTTGCCATGCCTACAACAACCTGCACATTTAGAAGGGAGGTTGGTTATGTAGAAGAAACTGGAAGTTGATTATAACAGAAATGTAAATAACAGTAACCTAAATAATATGAATCTACATAAATCAGATGAATAACCTAAATCACAGTAACAGTAACCTGAATCTACATAAATAATATGAATAACAGAAACATAAATAACATAATTAACATGAATAACATAACTGGAAATAACATAAACAGAAACTTAAATCACAGTAACAGTAACTTGCCTCCACTGTGCACACACTTCTGCTGGTATGCCTCCACTGTGCACACACTCTGTTGTTCAAATTTCTGAAATGCAACTGTGCACACACTCTGCAGGTCGAATTTATGAAATGCATCTTCATAAGGGTTGTGGTTCATTTATAGTTGTTTGCTATTGAATTGGGTTGGTAAGAAGGTTGCACATGGATTGCAATGTCTGAAATTTCAATGTGTGTTGTGGATTGATTTGAAAGTGATCCAATGGTTGGGAGCTTGTCATTGTGGATCCCTGTGCCTTCATCTGTTTCATGATCTGTGTGCTTCCATCTGTTTAATGGGTGCATTTAATGGGTAGGTGTCATTTATTGAATACAGAGGATTGGAATGTTGAACAATCTTGCAGTTATGGCTGACACTAAGTTTTCTGATGCTTGAACAGGTATGCATGAATGTTTGGACAGGTTTCAATGAATGCTGGGATATTTAGGCTCCATTAGATATTCGTGGGTCCTCCTTTGATAGGTACCTTGCAGTAGGTGGCAAAAACGAGTTGGGTTATTTAGCTGTTTATGTACTTCTGGATATTTGAGCAGATCTGTACCTTGTTGGGACAAGATGTTTTGTACAGTTTGTCATATAAAGACTATTTATTGACAGCTATTGGCCCAGTCAGTTAATGGGCAATTTTTGGACATAATTTAAATACTTTATGCACTTAATATGAAATGTGTGTGTTTAACTTATGGGTTTATTTGTGTCAAGATATGGTGGTTATGTGGGACTAGTACTATGTCAACTACTGGTCCCTGTTCAACAATAGACATCTCTCCCCTATCCTCGATCTTCTCAGTTTTCTACTGTGATTCTGTGAAGTTTCATTGGGGTTCCGTCCAGGGATCAAATTTGAAGGGTGGGGTCCCATTTCACTTTGAAGGGCTATGAGATATTGAACCCTTCAATGCTGTCATGTAAAAATAAGTTATCCTTTTATGTAATAGTACATCAAAATTTCAATGTTTACTGACGTAGTAAAGTGGAGAGGCTTTATTTTGCAGCAGCACTAAACATTATATATGTCATATAACACAACCATATTTCGCCCCGATCTAGCAGCTCAGTCTCTAGGCCACTATGCCACCTTTGCCATCTTAGCAGTTTCCCAAATTGAGCAAAGAGAACTATCCGACTCCAGGCAAATTTTGTTCTCAATAGCTAATTATGGACCCTGTATGCTTCTTCTTTATAGCCGCCCCCCCTAGATCTCGTTATACATACTAAATCTGTGGTATGATGGAGTAGAGGATGGGTTGAGAAGCATAAGTAAAACGTAGGTAAACCAAGTAGAGAGGAGATGCATAGATGGTTGAAGTTCTTGTTATATGGTTGAAGTTCATGTTTTTTTCCAAACCAACTGATAAGGGCAACAAAATCAAAAGGTAAAGTAGCACGGTCATTCTAAAAATCAAGATTACAAAAACTTTTTTGTCCCAATTCATACAATCAAACGCGGATTGTAAGTGTAGTAGCATCGGTGGTCTTCATATTAATAAATACCAAGAATCTTAAACCGTGTACTAGAGGAAGGTGTTGATTCGATGACTAAGCAATTGGGGAAAATAGCTCATGTAATACAGTTTTAGATACAAAGTATGGATTCTTGATTTGACTCATTTAATAGATTCATGGAGGTTGGCAGAGTGGGAACTTCCCCAAATCCCCAGGTTTTTTGGTAAAGTTGGGGGGCGCATTGCGCACACCTGTTTCCCGTAGGGATGCAACCGTGTCCAGTGGCAACTGAACAGGGAAGCACTCGGTTTCAGAGTGAAAACAATGGTCTTCCTTGCCCCCTCCATTTCACGAAAGTTAAAGGGTAGCTAAATTCTCAAGAGCTTCGATCGGGCGACAATGGAAAATAGGGAAAGGCAAGGAGCACATGGAATCATATATATGCGTATACACAGGACATATGAAAAAATAAGCAATTATTGTTGTTGCTACAATTGGGAATTGATAAATGTTGCTCTAAATAGCCTCTGACGGAGATTTGTGACAAACCCACTCTCGGGTCCAGGCTTCAAATTTGAAGCCTTCAAGGCCCATTTGAAGTAACAAAATTTCATTCAAATAATAATATTATGTTTGAACTTTGAAGTTACAGAATTTTAATCAAATAACAAAATTTTTAAATAATTGTTGGGATCATGAATGGATAAATTGATGTACATACCTGTAAATTCATAGGATGTCATCAATCTAGTCAGACTTGAAGTTGAGCTCCTCAAAGAAAACGAATTTCTTTAAATATGTTTATGGCAGGCTGGCATTGCCAGCTTCGCTCCGCAAACTCTCCTGGAGGACTAGAGGAGATAGGGTAGGTGGAACTTGGAAGTAGCTCAACCACAATGGAGTAGGGGTATAAGAAAAATCTTGTTTGTATTCCTGTAATATTATATATTGATGGTCCGAGCCATGGAAGCATGGAATTTGAGCATTGACTTAATACAACAAAGAAAACACAAGGTGGGACTCGGGAGCTGCAGGATTGACTTGATACAACAAAAAAAACACAGGGTGTGAGGCTGGGAGCCGTAGATGGTAGGATTAACTTGATACAACAAAGAAAACACAGGGCTATAGGTAGGGGCCATGGGTGGGAGCAACAACCTGCAACATTACAAGAAGTTTATGGATTGTGGATTTTGTCTGAAATGCCAAATTCGGGGCACATTAACATGATATATTATACATCAAATACTCAATTAAATCACGGAGTCAACATTCACAAATTGGTATGTGATAATTGGTAACTTGGTAAGCCTGCTGCCAACAACACGTATGAGCCACCAACCAGGTTTAATAAATTTGTTGATGCCATTAAATGTGTTAAACACGTAAGCGCTCACTACAAACACGAGAACTTGGAAGCGTTCAAGCCATGGGCTGGTCAGTGTAAGCCCGTCCACGTAAGTTGGTCAATGATATTATTAGAGGCCCAATGGTCCATGATCCATGGATGATCGAACACATGGATATTGGAGAGTAAACGATTCCCACTCCCAAGTCACCTAGCTAGTAGCCGCATTCCCAATTTCCCACTGAAAACTGTTGATGGGTGAAATTTGAAGCTACCCTTCTGTTGCAATTTTAAACAGTAGTGGTTAATTTAATTATTGAAGGGCTTGCCATGAAATTAAATTTTTTTTGCATGGTAAAATTTGAAGTGGACTTCTATGACGTGTAAAATGGCCTCTTAAGGGCCCTGAAGGCTTCAAATTTGAAGCCTGGTTCCATCACTCCGTGTTCACTGAGTTCCCCAGCACCAAAATATCTCAAATAACCAGTCTGGAATTACCATTTGGCTCAACAGGAACACATGTAAATCTTTTATCCTTTGCTTTCACTACGTAGGATTAAGTTGCAGGCAGGCTATACTGCAGGAGTCGACACTGCGTTTTATGTAATTACGTTGTCATGTTATTTTATTCTATTTCTGTTTATTTAGTAACGAATGCCAATTCTGTAGATGACCTTCCCCAATATCTTTTTTAATTGAAGTAAACCCTAAACATTGGACAAAGACAGAGAGGCTATAATGAGGTTGGAATTACGAAAATTGTATGAAATTTTAATTGTTCTAATTTTTCCTTTTCAATCTATGTAAGTTTATCATAAATTTCTATGGAACACCTAACATTTTCACGAAAAGCTCTGGGAGCTAACAGATTAGATGCTCCGTTCCGGTAGATCTATCAATTCGAGTACAGAATCTAGAGATCCTTTCAATTTGAAGGTGCGGGAAAGCATCTGCATATATTCTATTCATTTGCTTGCTGTTCTCTCTCCCATTATCAAGCGAAAGAGGGGAGAGTCACTAGAGTTTCGTGTGTGCGGGGATCAGGCTTCGTCTATCCTGGCATAAACTGAAACTGTCTCCATCAAAAGCGATCTCGTCTAAACTGAAACTGCTTTCATCTCTCGTTTTCATCAAAAGCAATCTCCTCTAATAAGCGATCTCCTTCAATATAATGCTCGGGAGTCGGGACAGATCGACCGTGCTGAGACTCTACCAGTTATTTTTACCAGTACTGCCCACCTAGACCGGAAACCATCCTGCCAACATTATATATGTGTATATATATATTCCCCTTCCTTCTCTACAAATCCTCTTCGCAACTATAGTTTAGTGACATGATGAATAACTAACTATTGATTAGATTATATAATCTTTCCCATACCTTCATTCTCCTAAAAAAAAATGTTAAACATATATACAAAAGGAATGAAGTTACCAAAAGATGTAGCAGCAGCATAGGTGATCAAGTAGTAGTAGGGAAAGGGCCTTAGCCTGCTACCCTTAATGTTTGGTTTTGATAATTTCAAAGACTTTTCCTCTAAATTTGAGGTGAGTGGTTGATTCAGGTTAGTAAAGAGTGGACACTATTAGAAGGGCCATGTTTTGTGAATTTATTGCAGGCCTTCTTAAAAAAGAGGCTACTTGTTTTTTTATTTTTTTAATATATCTTAGAATTGGTATAAAAATTTATGGTTCAAAATTTAAAATATTATTTTAGAATTAACTATTTAAAAATTCAAAACTTTTATGCATTCACATTTAGCAACATTATTAAAGTCTAGATTCTTATGAGTTAAGTCACAACATTATTCAAGTGAGGAAACTTGCAAAATTGTTTGGTAGTGCTAAGATTTCGCGCTACAACTTTTTAATGAACAGAAAAACAAATTCTTCAAAGTTGAAATTCTTAAAGATTAGAATTTTTATTGTAAGGTTGTGGCTCCTATCTAGTTGACCTATGTCACGCGGGTTCACAAACTCGCTGTGGTGAGGATTTTAGTGTAATTCTCTTAATTACTTAATCCTAGAATTTTTCAAAATATGGTCATTCACATATTGTTTTTAGTGTTTTGGAATTCTATTTAAAGGCAAGATTATTGGAAATTCACAGGCTAAATTCGCGAGAGTTACAGGGCGTCTATGTGTAGGCACTTAGACTTGATGTCCCTCCATGAGAGTGTCTCTCTAGTAAACAAAAGTTTTAAAGTATAATTGTTGTTTTTGCATATTTAAGATTATTTTTCAATATTTTATATTTTTTCTTACAACTTATCAAAGTTCTAATTGCTAAATTTTGATATCTCTTTAATTTTTCCTAATTCCTGATTTCCGAAATTCGTCCCACTAAAAGTTTTAAGGACATTGTTTAGAATGAAGAAGTTTTTTATTTTATTTTATTAATTATAATTATTTTATGACTTATAAAAACTATTTATGTTTTTACTAAAACCATTTAAAATCATTTCAATAAATATTAAATGGATTTAAGAAAATTATGTTATTTTATTATATTTTTAGAATATGCTTATTTATATAAAATAATAATAATTTTCTGAAATTTACTAATTTTAAAAGAAATTTTATTTATTTCTTAAGTTTTATTGTAAATTTATTATTTTTTAATATAATGAGTGTTCACTTATTTAAGAATGTAATTGGAAGTATAATATAAGAATGACCCTGGCGACCCTACCAATCCTCAGAGCTTCAAACCCAACCAGAGATCCTATGGTACCACCAGCTCAAGATCGGAGGGTTATTCTCAAACGCAGCCACCATATTGTAAACATTCGGCACTAACATAACCCCCTTGGATCCTGGACCATCCCAAATCAGACAATCGGTCTTACCATGAAAATCGATCCAAGCAAAGGCTAACCTGGAAACATAAGATTCCCAAACCTTGTGCCACTTGAGCAGGAGGTTCAGGTCATCCACCGACAGCCACCAATCATGGGGAACTTCATTGCCTCCTTTGTAAAATTGTGACAGGACCACCAATCTCCTGTCATAAAGCTCTTGATAAACTATGCATCTAATATATAACCCCCTTCATCCCCTATGAAAGGGTCCACTCCAACAAAAAGATTACAGCCATTTCCAACTTTCCATTTAAGCCACGGTCTGATCAAGCATAGAGTGTTCCTGATACTATTCCAGATCGCAGATGCCCTAGAGGTGCTTGAATGATAATTTCTCAGCCAATGGGTGGAGTTATAAGTTTTCAAATATTTAACCCGAATGACCCTACTTCACAAACCATCATCCGTCAGAGCCCTCCAAAGAGATTTCATGAGCATCGTCATGTTGAACCATCCCAGGTTTCGAAGCCCCCAGCCTCCACGATCCTTAGGCCAACACAAGCTTTTCCAAGAAGACAGGTGCCACTTCCTGATCGACGGTTTACCAGACCAAATAAACTAAAACAATCTGCTTTGAATGCCTTTAATGATCGAGGCCGGGATTCTTTGTAAATCAAACCAGTAGATAGGTATGCCTTGTAAAACAGACTGAGCGAGAGTGAGCCTCCCCCCGACTGGCAACCAACGAGCAGCCCACCCATTTATCCTCCTGTAGATTTTCTGAAGTAACCAACCCCAGTCTGCTGGTCCATAACAATTCGGTTTCAGATAGTACCCAAGATACTTTAGCCCTGAGTCCAACGACGAGAAGGTGTAAGGGTAAATCTCCTTTAAATCGTTGATGATCGACACTTCCACCTTGTTGAAAAAGAATGGAGATTTCTCCTGACTGATTGACATTCCAGAGGCCAAACAGAATGATGCAAAAATATCCTTAAAAGTGGACCATTCACTCACAGTAGCTGCTCCGAAGATCAAGATGTCGTCAACGAATAGTAAGTGAGTAATGGACATAACCCGTGAGACTCTTACCCCTTTTAAGTAACTGCCTTTCTTGGCTTCATGGATCAACCTATTGAGCCCATCAATCGCAAGAATGAAGAGAAAAGGTGAAAGGGGGCATCCCTGTCGGATGCCCCTGCTGCATGTGAACAAACTTGTGGGCTCACCGTTAACCAATGAGGTAGTAGAGATACATGCCATGATCCACTGGACCATATTAAGGGGGAACCCTATCTGCAAGAGAATAAGCTGGATGTAAGACTAGTCCAGCCTATCGTAGGCTTTCACCAGGTCCACCTTGAAAATGAAAGCACTAATATTCTTGGTCTTGACCGAATGCAAGCACTCTTGGGCAACGCTAATGGCATCGAGGATCTGCCTATTAAATAGGAACCCAAATTGTTCGGGTAAAGTGTACTTCGCTAAGAAGGGTTTAATACGGTAGGCTATAATTTTTGAAAACTAACTTGTACAAGGTGTTACACAAGGAAATGGGCCGATAGTCCGTGAAACCTTCCAACCTGTCAGATTTAGGAATCAAAACAATATATATGTTATTTCACTTCTTAAGAACCACCGCTTTACTCCTGAATTTCTCCACCGCCCTCAAGATGTCCTCACCCATGAAATTGAAATACAACCATGATTGGAGCATAACAAACATCACAAAATAAATTATGGTGCAATGGTAGGTGAACTTAGAATTGTTTAAAAGTACCAATCCCAATATCCCATATGTTTGAAATAAGAGTGGATTAGATTTAGTTTGTCAAAAGATTATTTATGAGTTGAATTGTTTTCTTTATTAGGTTGTTTTATTTCACGGGTTCTGCCACTGAGTCACCGACCATGGATTCCATTTCCTTTTAGAAAAGAGGACTCCCTTTTCTTTGGTGTGGCCCCGGGCCCGTGTTACCTGTATTTCAACGCACTCCTCTTCATTGTACATGGCAGCCAAAGTGGAAGGCAATGTCTTCGTTCGTACCCCTATTTCATTGCTGGCTCCGTGTCCTCCGCGCACATATTACGAGACTCCCAACAGCACGCGTATATTGCCTGATACGACATGAACACAAAAAGTGGGCTGTGAGTGTGTGCTGCTAGCCAGCTTTGGTGTAATCATGACGCCTTTGCAACAAAATGTATTGCAGAGCCCTCACAAATGAAGAGGAAAGTAATAGGAGAAAGTAACGAGGAAAGTAATCCGGATATCATTCAATTCACAGAAAAGTAATAGGAGAAAGTTATTTGCTGTTTAAATTTTAAATTTATGATAATGAAAGTGAAATTTATATTCAACAAAACCCATGACCAGAGCAGGCCTGGAATTTCAAATCCAGGTTGCCTGTCAAATGGAAATTTGTTGACGGTTTCTCTTTTTAATTGTCTATCATTTTACTTTATCATTTTACTTTTTAACTATATTGGTAAAGTGTCAATATTTTATATTAAATTTAATCAATTTTTTAAAAATATTATATTAATTTTTACTTGACTGTAAAATTCTATTGATTTGGCTTAAATATTTTGAAATAAAAAGCTATGAAACTCACCTCTCGAACAGGAAGGGAAAAACTTATATTCCAAACAATCATAAAAAAATAGAAAGTAAATCTATCTATTTTTCATTCTATTTAACAAACTACCTGCAATGTTTTGCTTAAAAAAGAAAAAATGTACCTTGAAACATTTTAAAATGCAAAAACAATTTAAAAGCAAAAATCAAAGACTTACCTTTGTGTTGACGCAGGGACACGCCATCACCGGCCACACCGTCTCCTTCCTTTTCACGCCAGTCAACGTTTCCAGAAGCAGGCCATCGATCTGCTGGAACTACCGCTTCAGCCGCGGAGGTGTTAGTCAAACTCTGATAAATGGCATT